>JAUCMS010000145.1:19868766-19882484 GCA_032357445.1 Enteromius radiatus | reverse complement strand
CCTCATTCACTGCTACAAACTGATAGCAGTCAGATAAGTATGATTTGAACCATGCTAAGGCACTTCCACTAATGCCATTTTTTTTGTCTATTCAATAGAATGTTGTGGTCAGTAATGTCTAGAAGTAGGTCATTTGCAACTCTAATTAGAGCAGTCTCAGTACTATGATACGGTCTAAATCCTCACAGATACCATTTTTCTCTAAGAAGGAATATAATTGTGAAGATACTACCTTTTCTAGTATCTTGCACAGAAAAGGGTGATCTGAGATCGGCCTGTAATTAACTAGATCTTTGGGGTCAAGTTGTGTTTTTTTAACGAGAGGCTTAATAAGAGCCAGTTTGAAGGCTTTGGGGGCATATCCTAATGACAATGATGAAATAATAATAGACAAAAGAGGATCTATGACTTCTGGAAGCAGCTCTTTTAATAGTTTCAATCACGTTTTCGATCACGGTGAGTATGGCTTCTCCAGCTCTTGTTGTTTGCGCTTCATGTCACATGTACAGTTTATCTCTCTCTGAGTGCGATTCACATGTGATAAATGCAGGGTTAAAGTAAGGCTGACAGAGAAGATTTTAGATCTAGAGACACAAAAATGCAAACTTTAACTGAGGACATTAAGAAAGTAAAAGCTGTAGATACGGCTTAGAATATGATTAGTTCAGAGAGTCATGTACATTTTTCTTTTCTGGCATTACAGCCTGAGCAGCAGGGCACCTGGGTAACTGTGAGATTGCATAGTCGCAGGTCAAAACACACCGCACTTCCATTCTGATCAGAACATTAAACAGAAACCTGCTCTAGTTATAGGCGATTCTATTGTACGGAACATGAAAATAGAGACATCGGCCTGTTTACCAGGAGCCAGAACGCCTGACATCTTGGCAAAAAGTGCTGGCTAATTCTAAACGTAAATTCAATAAGATTGCTAATGCTTATGCGCTAATGATGTTCGACTTTGCCAGTCGGAGATCACTAAAAGTAATGTTAACAAGGTGTGTGAATAAGCTCTGGTCCCCTCCCTGGGTGATGAGATAAATAGCAGAATGGCTGGATGTCTAGGTGGTGCCCGCAGAGTAAAAAAATGTATCCATGAAGCTGTCAGCTACAGAATTGCATTATCTACTATAGGAGAGGAAGAACTATATAAATTTGTTAAATCATCTAAACCAACAATATGTATATAAGACCCTATTACATCTAAACTATTAAAATAGCTGTTTCCATAAGTCATAGATCCTTTCTTGACTATTATTAATTCATCACTGTCATTAGAATATGTCCCCAAAACCTTCAAATTGGCAGTTATGAAGCCTCTCGCATCCTGACCCCAAAAACTTAATTACAAACCAATCTCGAATCCCTTTTCTGTCAAAGATACTAGAAAAGGTAGTATCCTGACAATTATATTCCTGTGGTATCTGTGAGGAATTCCAGTCAGGATTTAGACCTACTTCTTTCATCTGATCATGGTTGTATGTTTTTTTTTGTGCTATTGGATCTTAGCGCTGCATTCGACACTATCAACCATAACATTCTCCTGAAAAGACTAGAAAACTTTACTGGCATTAGTGGAAGTGCCTTAGCATGGTTCAAATCGTACTTATCTAACCGTCATCAGTTCGTAGCAGTAAATGAGGACGTATCATATCAATCACAAGTGCAATATGGAGTACCTCAAGGCTCAGTACTAGGGCCGTTACTTTTCACGCATTACATGTCACCTTTAGGAAATATTATCAGGAGACATGGTGCTAGCTTGCTCTGCTATGCTGCTGATACTCAGCTTTATATTTCTTTGTGGCCCGGTGAAACACACCAAATTGAAAACAGAATGTATAGTCGATATAACAAACTGGATGATGAGTAATTTCTTACTGCTAACTTCTGAAAAAACATCAGGATTTTAAAATCCTGTTAATTTCTTATAAAGGCCTGAATGGCTTAGCTCCTCAGTACTTGAGAATTATAGTCCTCCATGCATTCTCAAAAAATACCTAGAATATCAAAATCAACTGCGGGCGACAGATCCTTCTCCTATTATCATCCTTCTTTCTTATCCGGTTTCTCAGTCCATATCCAGATCGGATGGTGGATCAGCCCCAAGAGATAATGTCTACAGCCCTGATCATCAGTGGAGACCAGAAAACCTAGATGAGCTCCAGAGACAGATCACAGGAATTGGACACACATACACACAAACACACCATTGTCTCTCACACACAATAAGTCCTTGACACAATCTGACATAGCTGCGTTTAAATTTTAACTGTGATTTAAACAACAACGTCTCTGCATACAATAATGAAATGAAATGAAATGTCTGAAAATTTTATGATTAATCTTATCATTACACATTAATTACACTCTTTTCTCCAAATGTGATACTGTTCAGTGCTTTGACACAATTTGTATTGTAAATACAGGTAGGTAATTGATTGATTTACACTTTACTTTGTAGATGCTTTTAGTCAAATTGTAGTGTGCTTCCTGTTTTAGATCTTGCCATTCAAAATCTATATTTCTTATATCTATCTTTACATCAATTATCATACACAACCAACCAAAACATTTTTGCATTTATAACAATGGCTATGATTTTGGCTATGAGATCTAAAATGTTAACATTATACTTTTGATGAATAATCACTGTTCTTATTTTACAAGTGACATTTTAATATACTGTGCTGAACATCCAGCGATAGAGTAGAGAAGTGTTTTAACTAGCACTCTGATCTACAATGTCTCAATTAACCTTTCATTCTGTGACCTTTGCAGCTGCTTCCAGAATATATTTGCTCTATGCTAGCGCACAACTAAACACTACACAAGTCTTCTCTGGAACTATTTCTTTGGAAATCCATTGTATGTTTTTTCAGTGATAAGAAAGTTTTAAAATATCACACTTTATACAGGTACTCTTATTAAAATTTTGACTTTAAGACGGTGGCTTTCAGAGTTCAGGATATATGCCAGAACACCCATGACATCTTGGCCTCGCCAGCTGCTAATATTTAGCTCACCTAAAAATAAAAATGATTAGAGGGCCCTTTAATCATATTCTTGTTTTAGAGATTGTTCATGCTGCTTTTTTCCATAGTACTAAAGGATACAATGAACAAATGATATATAGAACATAAATGCACTATAAAGGATGTTTGAAATTGAGTCAAAGGACATCTCTGTTATTTGCAGAAAATCTTTCCCTTTAACAAATCTTCTGAATACATATATTTATTTTAATATGGAAGCACAGACTGTGGACCGTGTGCTACACAAGTCTATGACTTCAAAGGATTTGGAATATAAAGTACAATTAGCATGAACTACTGTTATGACACCGTTTTTTGATAGCCTCTAGTGACAGAACATGCATTTTTATTAGGTCCTTACCTAAGTCTACTGCAACAAATGCAATGCTTTCTTGTGTATAATTTAGGAAATCTTATTAGTATGTTGGAGTTTTTTTTTTTACATGGAAAGCACTTGGACATTATATTTTTCAAGTAATGAGTGATCTTGTTTTTCTGTTTGTATTCCTGTTTGATGTGTGATATCACGCTTTTAACCTCTTACTGCACACACATCACACGCTGTTTCTAAAAATAAACACAGTTATCATGCTGCAAACCCAGTGGTTGCTAGGGTAACTCAACTTGTTATGTGTGGCATGATTTTTTTTTTTCAAATGCATTAATGGGTCAAGAAAGTCTGTGACTATACTGCAAAATAATTTTTTGTAATCAGTATTTTTGTCATGGTTTTTTTGTAAAAAAATATCTAAGCACTTAAAATAAGATGAATTTACTAGAGATGCTAAATTTTGTAATATAAGCAATTAAGACTTGTCTTAAGAGAAAATATCTTGTTATTTAAGTGTATTTTTGTTAGGAAATTTAATTTCATGGTACATTCTCTTAAAATATTTCTTATTTTACATAATTTTGTTCCCAAAGTAAATTGACCTTATTTTAAAAGTCTTTAGATATTGTTACTGAAAAAAAGACAAAGAATACTTACTGCATATATTGTTCTTATTAGAACATGATGCATTTCCTTCTCATTTATCTGAAATGTTTCCTGAGAAGACCCTGTCACAATGCTCACTCCGAAAAGGCAAACCTCTAAACGTCTAGGTGATCCTCGCAGTTTTCATTGTGTGCAGCATTCCATTCAATAGTCCCTCCCATCCCATGTTCCCCCACTCCTCTGCTCTTTCACTCCGCCAGCTCCATTCACCCCTCCCCCAGCCCATAACTCCCCTCCACCAAGGGCTAAAACTGGAAACCCTAAAAATAGAATGAAAGATCTTTCACTGAAGGAAGAAAAAACACCTGAAGTCTGAAATAGCAGAATAGTCTGTCAATATACTATTTATATTCTGAAACATAAGAGCAAAGAGCCACGATATCACTGACTATCATGCAGTTTTCACTTGCATTTCCATTTATGGAAAGGAGACCTCAAACAAATAGGGCTAAAAAGGAATCAAGTTATTTCTAAAGCAAGTAGCTGGACGATTCTATATTTAGGGCTTCATCAACCAAAGTCAAAAAAATGAAATGAACTTTTTTAAATAAAACAAGTAGTGCCTTAATTGCAAAACTTAAACAGCAGTTTTTGTTGTTCTTTTACTTACAATAACTAGATAGTCTGTAACATTTAAAGTGATTCATTTCGAGAAACATTATTTTAAAAGTGTTCTTTTGCACACCGTAAAAAAACCCTGTAGAAAATACAGTATTACTGCCAGCTGAATGTAGATTTAAATTTATGTTATTTACGGGCAACAGTTTGTTCAAAGATAAATGAACATTAAGCAATAAAAAGTCTTTATTTCTGCAGGATTTTTTTTTTTTCATGCAAAGTATTCCTCAAGCAAAGCATTTCTGGGAACCAATAGGCCTACCAGAAAAAAAAACAGAAAAAGGTTCATGAGGATTTCTGGTTCCCAGAATGCTTTGCATGATGCTGTTTTTAATAATTTTATTCTGTAAAGATATAGACTCATTACTGTTTAATGTTCATTTATCTTTGATAATCTGTTCTCAATAAATTTGATGAATATAAATTTACAGAAAGCTACTAGCATCAACCTGTATGTTCTTTAAAGACAGTAACATGATGTACTATAAATCTGCATTATTGATAATTTACATTTCAGATAAATAATGAAAATGCTTTGATATACTGTGATATACAATTCACAACGTGGAATTTTCGAAGAAGCGTTTTAAGTTCTATAAAATATTACAAAATGTTAAACACAATTGACAGTAACATAAACAGCATATAGTCAACCATACTTATTACTTGACAATATTTCTATGTTATAGTTTAATTGTAAAATAAAGTTATATTTTGTCAAAGTTTGGTAACATTGAAGTAATTATGCATATAAGCTTAAATTAAAATACTAATCTGTGTTTATTACTAATACTTTTACACACACCATAGTTAAATTACAATTTTTTTCTGCTGCTGTTTTTGTCTTATGTGTCTGTGGTCTATTATCTAATATTTACATTGAGATAAATGGAAATGTGACAGATTCTCTTTGTATTATATTTACCAGTGTTTTGTTCTTTACTACTTTTATTTTTTATTATATGTAGTAAACATATCATAAACTTTGAGTGTCTCTAATCGGGCCCCCTTCAAAGCACTGAAACGACACATGTAAAGTTCTCAAAGATCTCCTTATGACCACTGACTCTGTTCCCATCAGTATCCTAACTATCTTAGCTTAGACCTCTGCTCTGCTTTTTGCCACTCTCTCTCATAGCATTCTCATCTTACTGTATAGCTTTCTGCTCTTGCCATTTTTGGAACTGCTCTCTCCTGGTTAATTTCATATCTGTCTGACATCAATATTATATCTCTATCCGTCAGGCTACGTCTACTACTCCTCTTTCACTCATGGCATTCCTCAGGGTTCTGTGCTTGGTTGTTTACCTTTCATCACTTATACACGTCCATTAGGTCACATCATTAATTGTCATGGTTTTTTCTTTCATTGCAATGCTGATGACACCCAACCTTACATCTACCCCCAATGTACTTGGCATAATGTTTTTAATTTTGTCTCTTTTTCCTTCTCATTACCTCATTTACTAAGTCTGCCTTTTACCTACTGGTATTGCTTTCCTACATTCCTCCCTAAATATCAAAGATGACGAGATTCTATTTCATGCTTTCATTGCGTCCTGATCTGATTATTGTAATTCTGTCTTCTATGGTTTCCCCATCAAGCCAGTTAATAAGTTGCATTGTATCTAGAATTCTGCATCCCAGCTCTTAATCTTTACTAAGAAATCTTAAGCATGGCCTTGTCCCTTAAACATCTCATTTATCCCATGTATACACCCAAATCTGCAAATTATTGTCTTCTAATAGTGGTTTACTACTGATACCATGGTACAAGTTTTGGTGACAATCTTTACTGTATAAAGCGCTATATGAATAAAGGTAACTTGACTTGACTTGACAGCCAGGTCAATCATGTTATGGATGGAGGGCCACCAGATCAGGACCCTGTCATGACCAGCCCAATCTCCAGACCTGAATTTGAAAACCTCTGGAATGTGATCAACAGAAAGATGGATGGTCACAAGTCACCAAAACAAACATAGCTGCTATAAAGTCACCCAACAGCAATGTAAATAAAGGGTGGAAGAGAGCATTCCAAGCCACATGAAAGCTGTGATTTAAAATCAGGGCTGTTCCACCAAATACTGTTTCAGATTCAATAGGTTTAAAAAAAATGTGTTTTCTTTGCATAATATGAGGTCTGAGAACATCTGACCAATCACAGCAGTGAGGGCTCACGGAAAGGAGGGGTTTAGACAGACTGATTCTTCGAACTGCTTCACACGAGTCATTTATGAATCATTTAGAAATAGGGTAAAATGAAATCTATTTTTGGAGAAAACTAAAGTGTTTTTTGACCTTGCATACATGTACACTTGTTTTAAGAGACTCATAAAACAATATTAGCAACCTCTAAAGTGGCATAATAGGGGCATTTTAAAGAATAAAATATAAACGTGTTACATTTTACTAAAACACATGCCTACCATATTTTAATACATCTATTTAATACAAAGTATATTTCAAATCTATTGACATATGTATTGATGTACTGTACAATAAGGCATTAATATGTGCTAAATTACTACTAATCAATGGCTAATATTCTAAAGTAATATGCAAACTAATTAGCAACTATTTCAGATGCCCTAAAATAAAGTGTTACCTAAAAGCACAATAATGTAAAGAAAATTATAATACATTATAATAAAAAAAAAATTGTAACCATCTTAGCATTAAATTAATCCCAAACTATACAATCACCCAGCTGCTTCTGGACTCAGTGTGCACAAACAACTGAGACTAGGTTGTGTATTGGTGCTGCACAGTGTCGCTATTATGAATTTTCAGCAGGGAGCTGAAAATGCCAGCACCTATGGAGCTTACCTTCTGTCACTACCATATCGGAGGCGTCTCTGCATGCCTCCTTACAGCTAAAATGATGATTGATTGGCCTTCTGTTTAAAGATGAAGATCTGCCTGAGGCTAATCCTATGTAAATCCTTTATTTGTTATATAAGTCATGTGCTCATGAGGGTCTTGGGGCACATGTTTCATCACTTTGCAGTTGGCATTCTTAATTTTCCATTCATAAAAACTAATTTTTGCATTCTTTTAGCCGGTGTTTTTTTGCCCTTTACTCTTCCCTGTTGTGTTATGAATGGAAAGACCAAAGACTAAAGGCATGACTCTCAAGAAGACGTTTCAAATAATCATCCATAGTCTCTTTTGTGCTGTCTAATGTTAGGAAAAATGTAGGTCACCAAGTCCTGTCTCATGCACTCAGAATACATACTGGGTTTTTTCTCTTTCTTGTCTCAAATGTGTGTTACATTCACATTATATTCATCAATATTCCTAGATCACAGTACATACATGTATAAAATTTGCATTACTCACCTTCAGCAGCGGCACTGGGAGGGGCTTGTTTTCTTTGTCCAGGGAAATGTAGGTGAAGAAGGCTGTGACAGCCCTATATTTTCCCTTCTCAGCCTCCACCAGTGGGTCAGCATCAACGAAAACCTCAATCTCCATTGACTTATTACTTGTGAAGGTCATTCGGCCAGAAACAGTAATCACACAGCCTGCAGGGACACATAATGTTAGGTATTACATCTATTGATCTTACATGACCCCCGTATTCATTGGAAGACAAAGGTATACATGTGTACACAGAATTAAACATCCTGCTGATATTGTTTTTTTCTGCTGGGACATTAAGTGTTACAGGAAGCAGGGAAGTGCTTTATATACCATGTATACACTAAATTTATAAATATAATAACACAGTTACAGATTTAATGTGGCAACCTTATTATGATTAATTAAGGAGTACATAAACAGTTAAATAATTGTGTTCAGTGTAGAGACTCAACTAAAAACAAGCTGTTTGTAAAAACATTGTCTGTTTATTTATTTATATTTATATATTATTAATCAAATAATTGTAGTCACTAAGGATTTCAGAGACCTGTTCCTAATGTACTGCCTTAAACATACATTTTCATTTATCTGGTCGACAGTTTTATTAAAAGAGTCTTGTTCAAATGACAATCTATGTTTATACATTTGTATAAACTGTACAATACTGTACAGTATGTGTGTTCCACCAGTTGAGTTCTTTGAACCCTACTTAGACTAGCTATGTTATTAGTTTTGCTTTAACTAGCACTCATTATCTCATCATTATGGGCAGAACGAGTGCTCAGAAAACCAGTTTAAAAATCATTATTTTTGTGAATTTCTAGTGGCACAGCCATTACACACTTCCTTGGTTCAAGTTTGGTGTTAAAATTGATGCCTAATATCTCTTTTTAGATTGTATCCATAGATTCAATAGCTCCAGATTTATTGATCATTGATTTATTTAACCTCTCCATGTTACCCCCTGTCTACTTTGGCTGGAGTCTACAAAGTCAAAATTTTGCATAATAATTGCACCGCTTTGCATATTTTGCAAGTCTCTCTTTGTTAACGCACCGGATTCAGATAATCAGCTCATTAAAAGAGAGGTCTGTGCATCAACTGTACTCCGATCAACATGGCCCCTACATAGTGTTCTTTGCTCCCTACTCCTTGAGCAGGGGAACTCTGCTAAAGTGTACTTCACTTCGGAACATTCATTCACGGATTTGCGCTGTATATAAATGAATATGATTATTTTAAATTACATCTCGCATACTTTAATGTATTTTGAATTGAAGGTATAAGTTAGCTTCGAACTGGAATCATGGTGGAATATCGAGTGATGTCTCGTCACTTTTTGACGTTTGGTCAAGAACCTTCTGCTTCGCTTTCTGAAAAGCAATAAAAGGTACCCCTTTTTAGTTACTTTTCGACGTGAAGGGTCCTCCATTGTTTTCAGTTGCTTGGCTTAACGTAATGGTTTGCATGCATATGTAAATGTATTATATAATTTACATATGCATGCATATGTAAATAAATTACTTTTATTGGAGCACCAAACCCCATCCCTACCTTAAATCTACCCACCTCTGAACAATATAAAACTTACACAGGCAAATGCAGTCAAGAGGTATTTATTGCACAAACTAATTATAAACAAGCAGTAACAAGTCGTGTCACATTCCAAGTCTTCTGAAGTAAAACACAAGGTTTTAATCACTAAAAATGATCCCACTCTGTTAATGCACTCATGTCAGAAAACATACTCCCATCCCGTAGAATGATGCAATCGGTCACGAGATACACAAGAGCCAATAGAATTTCACAACAGCATGACACAATCAATCACGATACACACAAGAGCCATGTTGCCTGTTTCTTGAAAACTGTCAACCCTTCACATTTAAAAGTGACTAAAAAGGGTACCTTGAGCTTCAAAATGTGACACAAAAGAATCTTGACCAAGCGTCAAAATGTGACGAGTTGAGGCTGTGTTGCTTCGCAGGACACACGTTTGAATAGAAAAAATGTCAGAGGCAACAAGAGAAAAATGTGCAAAGTGGTGGGGCACGAGGTAATTGAGAATTGCTGGTATAATGTATTGTGCAACTTAAACTTTATTTGTAACTATACGTAAAGTTCATAACTTACACAAACACACACACAAAGATAAAACGTTTCCAGTCCGAGGCTGAGTGAATGTGCAGAAGGTTTTTACAGTATGTGGGTGACCATGTGTCCCTTGGAGCCCCCTCCAAACTAACAATTATTGCTCGTAGCTTCCTATATCCAATGACTTCGCTCTGATCTGTCAAGGTATTTTCAGAGCATCACTTTTTTTTTTCAATTTCACTGGCCCTGTCAGTGATGCGGCTTTGACACCAGACTCTATTAAACACAGCCCAGGAATGAATGGACCTCATTATCCCTTATATAGCACATACTCATAATGGATTCTGGGAAAAAACTAATGCTTAAATGTACCTTTACGCATTTAATGGAGCTCTGAGGTAGATGCAGAATGGCTTAATAAGACCTCAGGACTCAAAATTGTTAGTTACAATGTGAAAAAGTGGATCTTGCCCATTTAAAAAAAACATTCATGTCATTTTTTTTTTGTTTGTTTGTTTGTTTAGAACAAGGCTGAGAAAAAAAGGATGGTTGAAATTGTTAGGTCCATTTCCTGCCTACATTGATGTATACGTCTAATCTTTATTTCCATGGTAACAGAGCCTGAGGGCTGATATATTATTTTGTTGTATTGTTCCTTCACTGTCCTTCCAGTCAATTCATCTGGAATCTTAGGAAAACTGGCCTATAGAACAGCTGGCCTATAGAATAGCAGACATATACAGTCAGGTCCATATGGTCCATTTTCCAAAACGCAATAAATCCATTTGAATATTTTTCAGTAAAATAACATTGTTTACCGAGACCAATAAATTTAGTTAATATTCAATTTATCCTGTTAAAATGGTCTGTTGGCTCAGTCTGAACATGTTAAACAATGATTGTTAAATGAAACAACAATATTGCTGATTATAATTTCAAAGTTTGTTTTATTTTTTTTTCCCACAGAATTCTACAAATCCATCCATTTTTTAGTCTTTACGAAAAGCGCAAAAAAAAAATAAATAAATAAATAAAATAAATGCAAATGCATTTAAATAAATCAGCCAAATGAAATACTTCTCGAGTGACTGCTGTACAAAACTAATTAAACTATGTTCCGGTCTATTCATTTGTTTACGTCCAGGACTTTCAGACACTGCCTTTCACTCGTGTTATAATAATGTTTTAATAAAACCACTGAGTGAGAAAATAGATGCAATAAAATAAAAAAATCAGAAAGGAGGTACGGTGAGCAGACAAGTCTCATAATTTACAGATATTTGCTAAAAGTATTAAAAATTAAACTGAGAGCAATTATTTTTTGTTTGCTTGTTTTGTAGTCAGTGTAATGATATCAATTACCAAAATACTGCTTATCAGCATCAGTAATAATAACTGTAGCTGATTAACCTCCTGATGAAGTGTGTTCTGACATGTTCA
Organism: Enteromius radiatus; assembly: GCA_032357445.1. Lineage (NCBI taxonomy): Eukaryota > Metazoa > Chordata > Actinopteri > Cypriniformes > Cyprinidae > Enteromius > Enteromius radiatus. The sequence continues at coordinate 19,870,934 of JAUCMS010000145.1, read as the reverse complement.
TCAGTGGATATAATCAACAGAGCGTTTAGCTGTGATAAAATCCTCAATGCTATGATGTAAAACACTTGTTTACCACATCACTGTGTAGCTCCCTTAGTGAACTATTATTTTTGTATTCACTATGCAGTAGGAGTTTTGTAATGTCAGATACCAGTGGGAAAATCAATAATTTTTAATTGCATGCTGTGTCTTTACCAGAGAATGTAAAACGCTTGCATGTGGCTGTCTCAGTACAGAGCGGCTGTGTAGACCATGAATAATCCCACTTATGACGCTGGGTACCGGGAAAAGCAAAAGACAAGTTTAAAGCATGCCACAAAGTTGACCTAGCCACTACAGCAATTAAATCCATTAAACTATTAAAGTTTGAACTCGAGTTCACTGATTCCAGGAAGGGATGCTTATGTTTGAAATACAGCAAATAGGACATCTGGACAGAATCATGCCTGTGTATCACCACAAACAGTCAAGGCACTCACTCCCTTACTCAGCAAAAACAAAAAAAATCTTTATCCTAGCCACACAAACAATTCCACAAATTGAAAAAAGTGAAATTGTTGGTAACATAAATCAGTTCAATAATTAGTAAATTGTTGGTAATTGTTGGTTGCTAACTAACTAACACTAGCTCTATTCTTTTTATATTATGTTTGTTTTCTTTTTTACTATACAACTAACAAAAGCAAAAAGGCCTCTTCTATTTTTTTCCATTCAATTTTCTTTTTTATTATATATACAGTATTGTGCAAATGACTTATAATAAGGTCCAATTTTCACTTAATGGTGAATACAGTATGTGTTCCCTAATCTGATGTTTTTAAATAGTTTTTGTATAATATTGTGTAAGGCTTTTTTTGCCTTTTGGAAAATGTATTGAAAAACACAATAATGGTTTGGAAAGATATGGATAAAATAAATACATTTTTTGTGAACTATTCCTTTAGATATGCTGCAGTGTAACTAAAAAACCATCAACAGGTAAGACTGCTATTACTGCACATTTATTTTACATTTACACAACCGCTTGCACAAGCAGTCCGTGTGGCATCTGATTATTGCTCTTTCCAACTGCACATTTGACTAGCCAGGCAGAGTTTACTATGGGACTCTTTGTTTGCCCTGCATAGCAGGGCCGTGCAGAGATGTTTAAAGGGGCAGGTGCTCAAAATTACAAAAAAGGGCAGATAGACCAGGCTGAATAAGTACAACTCATAATCATTACGAATCTAATATGTAACGCCTCTGAAAAGAAGGGCAATATCAACAAGTCACTCCCCCCCCCCCCCCCGAGGTGCCAAATTCACGCTAATTCATACTAATTTGTACGACCTCACTTGCACGATTTTGTATGATTTGTCTAAAACCCTGTGACGCGTAGGTTTAGGGGCGGGGTTAGGTTTAAGGTAATTCGTACAAATTCATACAAATTGGCAACTGAAATATGTACAAAATATGTACGGATTGCTGTGAGATCAGGTTGAAAAGTCCCAACCAAAGTCACTACCTCTGAAATAAGCCAGACAAAACTGAATAATTAAAAATCCTGAAAGCTTTATCAAGTTCATGTCAAAAGGACACAAATGGCTTTGAACGAAGACTGATTATGATTTTAAAACACTAAAAAAAAACCTCTTTAACAGAGCATGGGTTTGTTTGTCCAATCCCATAGTATTAACGCATGAAAATGTTTTAGAATATGCAAACGTGAATGAGTCAAATGAGTAATGAATGAATGGAAAAAGAAATAAGCATAATAATTAATGGAATGAATAATTCATTTTTGCTCAGTCATTTAAGATGAAATAATAGTAAACCTCAAGGCTTTGTGCATTCTGAAGGTGTCTGGGTCAAGCTTTCAGTTAATTTTAGTGGAAGGATAAAAAGTCTGTGAAATTATGCACAGTCACAGTGTCATCTGTTGTATATATATTGAATATCAATGAGGCTGTTTTCATCTGTTCTTTGTTACATAAAGTACAATACAACCACTGTATTTAAAGATGATAACATGACAAACAAGCGTTCTAAAATCATCATCAGCAACAATAAAACAACTAATAATCATGGATGTTGTATTATGCAGATAGCTCTAATTAGGGATGCAACGGTACAGTGAGCCCACGGTTCGGTTTGTATCACGGTTTTCTGGTCACGGTAACGGTTCGGTT
>JAUCMS010000145.1:19855730-19868666 GCA_032357445.1 Enteromius radiatus | reverse complement strand
TGGTCAAACAGACATGCATCCAGGTCGCCCTAAACAACCTCAAACCCCTTCAAATGCTCGAACCCCGGTAATTGCTGTTTGCAGCTATATTTTTTATTGCTTTTGAAAGAAGACATATGAGGAATAAGCCAGAATATACCTCAGAAGGATAGAGTGATCTAATACAAGATAGATCAGTTCTTTATTTTATTCTTAATATTTAACATGTTATTTTTTACATACAAAGCTGTAGGGATTTTACTGGTTTTGTTTTTCCTGAACATCTTCCCAAACTGTAATGTAATGTTTAATTTTTTTAAGCTTTTTTTGTTATTCAGATATTTTGAATAGTATTTAATAGGCTAAACTATTACTATAACTTTGACTCAAATTGAAAGAACAAAGAGTTTAATTTAATAAAGCTTTAAGGTTTATATGATTTTATGTAGCCTAATTAGTGATTTGAATATTTAAGTTACTTATTGAGTAACTAAATTACCTCTCAAGCAGATTAATTAGTAAGGTAATTTAATTTCTTATAAAAGTGAGCTAAATGTGTTTAAAATAAGATGGAAATCCACAGCCTCAATTAATCAAATGTAATACATGAATCTGAACCTAATAATCATTAAAAAAAATTCTAAATTATTACCTCCATGTACAAAGCCATGTAGAGTGCAGTCAGATGGGCCGATGAGGTGGATCAGACTCGACTGGCTAAACGCAACAGTGTAGGGCTCTAAGAAAGAAAAGTGAAAAGGGAGAAAAACATAATAAACCACACATATATATATACATATAATATAAATATAATTAAGTCATAAGATCTGCAAACAAAAATCTAAACTTGTTAACTGAGCAAATAAATGCAAACATATTTTCCTGATGCCACACGCAAAAGACAATATATTCATTGTGTTCCATTATTTGACAATTAACTTCATAGTTACTCAGAAAAAAAAAATATATATATACATACCTTTTGTTTGTCTATCTGTGCAGCATCAGAGCAAAATAACATAAAATTAAATCAAGGTGAGACTCCATACAAAAAATCTTACTGATGAAAGATAAATTGTCTAACAAGCAGAGCAATCAATAACAAAAATATTACAAAAGGTGTTTTACATCTGCTATATATTGACCCTGATGTGTAAGGTGATATGATGTCAGTTCAGAGAGGATAAGCATGTGTCATTACAAGAGGAGGAAGTGTTACCTGGAAGAGAGACAGACGCAATGATGTCACCATTCCTCTCTTTGGTCTCTATTCGCTCGAATTTCTGAGCTTCATATCTCTTTTTACCTGCTTCCTCTTGTTCTGGGCTAGAATACTGCAATGGACAAAAAAAATCACTCTGGTAAAACAAGAAGCAACTTGTTTGTTTTAAAAAAATAAATAAATAATTCAACTAGATTGAGAAATGTTGGAAAATCTAAATTATTTGGCAATACACAAGCTGTGTTCCAAATGACGCACTATACACTATTCACTATACTCCAACATCTAAGTGCATCATCTGAGTTTTCTAATACTCAACAGTCATATACTATTTATACTACAAAGCAGCATAGAATAGTGCACAAGGAGACAAACTGGGACACACCCCTTGAATCACATACATGTCACTTCAGTTAAGACCACAGATGAATGTCTGACTGAACTTTTTGAAGTAAATTACCAGAGTATTTTTTGGAGGTAAAGATGTAAGTAATGAAAATGAAGCTAAGGTGCATTGTGCACCTTTGGTAAGTTGAAATATAGAAACGGTAAGAAACAGATAAATATTGAAATTTGGACTGATACAAATTGCAAGTCCTAATATCAATCTTTAGAGAAAAGACAATATTTTCATTCACGTATAGACTCTTACCTCAATAGGAGGAACTTCAATGATTTTGGTCACGTTTTGAAGGGATAGTGGGACATACCATAGTGTTGCCTTGTTGGTCAATTTCTTGGCACCTAGAAAATGCACAACTAATGTCAGCATTATCAGAAAGAATGTGAATCTCTCTAAACTTAACAACTACCTTACTAACTATTAATAAGCAGCAAATTAGGAATTTATTGAGGGAAAAGTTGTCATTAATAGGGAATAAGTGTTATAATGCTAAAGTGTTATAATGATAATAGCACTAGATCTTATCAATCAGATACCACTACAAATTAATTTAATCAATTAATAAATGTGTTTAATATTTCCAATCATGGGAAAAGACCATGCCTTTTGACAAACTCTTAAAAGAAATGATGCGTTGCTGCTAAGTTTCTGGTGTTGTCATGGAGACTACAGCATCTCATAGTGAAGCTGGTTTGCTCTCTGAAGAGCAAGTGAGGCTATTTTGGGTAGGCTGTGTTTATTAGACACTATTAGAGAAATTTCAGAGAGAACAACCGTGCACTTGAGCGGATAAGTACACAATAACGGCCATAACAAAGAACAGCAAAACTTGAATTAATGAAACTATCAATGAGCGTGATAATGGAAATTCTGTGTTCTAAAATCAAATTTCTAGTGAAACGTGAAGATTTCACTTCCCTCACAGAATCCTCACATACATGAAACACAATAATAATTTAGATCACAGGAGAGCAGGATATGTTCTGTATGTATTATGATAGATTTATGGTGACTTTCTATATTATGTGGAAGAGCTGGAAGAAGATGCTCCTACTCATCTTAAACACTCAATTTCAATGACTTTTCCAATCATTTACTAGATGAGAATTTTTAAATAATTAAATAAAGACTGCACACACAGTGTTAAAACATTTGGTAAGACTCTATTTTAAGGGCCAATTCTCACTATTAACTAGATGCTTATTATCTAGATGCTAGTATATCACTAATAGTTTAATAATATTTGTTATATTCATATAAATATATTCTTGGATTAATTACTCATCCTTGTGTCGTTCAAAACCCTGTAGACCTTGTTTATCTCAGAACATAAATTAAGACATTTTTGATGACATCCTAACACTTCCTGAACCTTCATAGACAGCCATTCAATTGAAATGTTCCTAGGCCTTAGCAGAGGCTTCTGTAAAACTGTCCATGCAACAGAGGAACGTGCACACAAGTGTCATGATACCCTCCATTATAGCTCCCTAGGATAATAAAGCCATTCTTTGCACACAACAAGCTTTTTTGTTTACACCCACGGCGTTGCCATTGTGTTTTTGCAAGCGACAATGGTGTACCAGTTCTAACGGCATGGCAAAAGTTCAAGTATGCTAACTTCAGCACCAAGGAAAAAACACCCAGTCCCAGCCTAAGAGGAGACAAGAGAGCAGTGCATTTATTGATTTATTTATTGTATATTATGCTGTTGCCACAGATATATAATATATAAAATATATAACAGAGTGCTAAATGTTTAATCACGATTCCAAAATAAAAGTTTTTGTTTACATAAAATATGTATATGTACTTTATTTATTCATTATTACACACACAGTATATATTTTTTAAAATATTTACACATATGCATGTATGCACATTTATATATTTATATTATTATATTTCAGATTATATTTTTCTTAAATATATGCTTACATTTTTTTTGTATTTATTACAAATATACACAATACACATTCATATATTTTGCAAACACAAACTTTTATTTTGGATGTAATTAAAAAAAGTCTAATGGGTTACTCCATTGCAAAATTAAGATGTCATTAATCACTTCCCCCCCCCCATGTTGTTCCAAACCCATAATTGCTTTGGTTGTCTTCGAAACACAATTTGAGGCATTTTAGATGAAAATCGGAAGGTTTGTGATTGTTGCATTAACTGCAAAACAATTACCACTGTCAAGGTGCAGAAAAGTATGAAAGACATCATCTGAATGCTCCATCTCCCATCAGTGGTTCACCTGTAATATTATGAAGCTACAAGAATACTTTTTGTAAACAGCTTTTTTCCATAGATTTGGCACATTGCATAAAGGTATAGCCATTTTGGGCAGCATCTGGTGCACACACATAACGTAAGTAGTTCTGTGTTAGACACAATGGAAAGATGCTGTACAGTATGTACAAATCAAAGCACAAGACATATCTTTCCACCGCATCTAACACAGAACTGTGTACACAATGCTTTCTTTCTGTACAAAAAGTATTCTTGTAGCTTCATTATATTATGGTTGAACCACTGATGGCAGATGAAGCATACAGACAATGTCTTCCATACTTTTCTGCACCTTGACAGTGACAATTGTTTGGCAGTCACAGGGAGTCCTGATGTTTAACAAGCTTAAAATTTTCCAAAGGATAGTAATAATTTTGTATTCTATTGTAATGCATAAGATACACAACACTGTAAAATCTTAGAAAGTTAGTGATGCAGACACTGCCCACTTTGATACGCAATTTTGACAGATGTTACCAGGTTGCAATACTGACATTAATACGCCCGATAAATGAGAGCTGTTTCTCCTGCATTTTATGAACATAAAACAAATAATTTAAGACTGAACTGTACCAATTCAGCAGAAAGAGGTGGATTAATTCTGACAGACTGCATTTGGGAAAAGCATTTGCATTTTACACTCTGTTGAAGTCATCCAGACAAGCTGGTTGCTATGACAACCGTGCAGGGATTCTGCTGCTACCATGGCGAGAGAATGGCTTCTCTAATTGGTTTCCACAGCAGCTTGTCTAATGGTTCTACACAGCAGGATATTTACATGTTTTCCACTAGCAAAGACTAGGACACATGAAGATATCATATATATCATTTTCAATTTTGAATAATATTGTGTAACAGTAAATGTATAATGTAGACTCATTCAACCATTCAACAGCTTTAAACTCTTTCTAATCTAAAGTAGATAGAATCTGAAAATGTATCTATATACAATATAGAATCTAAAACTTTAATTGTAAAAGAATTGTAAATTTTTTACCTCATGAGTTTCAAATACTCAGTAGAAGGTAAAATCAAGGTCTAGTGTATGACAGAGCAGAGAATAATGTAATATGATATGATATATAGGATGGTATAAATGTTTTTTTAAAAGAAGTCTCTCCTGCTCACGAAGGCTGCATTTATTTGATCAGAAATATTACAAAAACAGCAATATTGTGAAATGTAATTCATTACTTTGATCAATGCTGAATTGTTAGCATCATTACTCCAGTCTTCAGCATCACAATGTCCTTCAGAATTTTTTCTAATATGCTGATTTGCTGCACAAGAAACGTTTCTGATTATTATCAATGTTGAAAACAGTTAAATTTTTCAAGATTTTTGGAAAAACAAATACAGTAAAATAATATTAATATTTGAATATTTAAATATTAAAGGTAATATAATATGTAGTTTTTGCAATGTAGATGTAACTAGACAAATTTTTCTCTAAGCAACCAACATCTTTTTTAAGTTTTTGAATCATGGTGGTTTTATGTGTTGATTTAGTACACTGTTAACTATTTTTCATGTAATGATTAAAATGTGTATTCTAATTGTAAATACACAAACACTGTTCTGACTTTAGTCTGGGGCGTATAATCTAAATGTTTTTTCAGTGACTTACGTCTACCAGATTAGATTGTTCTTGATTACAATCTCAGATTTTCCATTACTGCCAGCCAACACTTTAATCACTGGTTTCAATATGAACCCACTGGTCAGATACGAAGAGGAAAGATGTTGTGCAGTACAGCAGTGTACAGAAACATGAGTGATTGCAGGTGTGCTGCACACTTTGTTTAGAGATGGACTTGCCTTTAAAGGCTCTGCCAACCCTCACTCACCCTGTGAACTTGCCTCATGTTTAATATAGATTTTAAACTACATGAAGTAAACAGGACCGTGGTTTATGTGTATTATTCATTTGATCAAATGTGGTTCAGTTAGTCAATGCCAAGGTAAAGAGACAGTACACAGCTGTTTGGGACCAGTAAGATTTAGAATGGTTCTTATGCTCATTAAGGCTGTATCTTTTTAATTGTAATATAGGCTACTTTAAAATATCTTTGATTAATAAAAAGTTAAAAAGAACATTGTTTATTCAAAAGAAATGTGTAACAATCAGCACTACTTTGCAAAGGTTTGAGGTCAGTAAATAAATAATAAGTATAAATAATAAGTAAAAAATGACTTGCATTATTACAAAATATGGATATTTTAAATAAATGTTGTTCTTTTTAACTTTAATGCATCAAAGAATCAAAGAAAAAGTATCACTGGTTCTAAAAGAAATAATTTAAGCAGCACAGTTTCAATGTTGATAATAAATCAGGATGTCTGAAGGATCATGTGACTTATTATTTAAAATAAAAAAACAATTTTTTATTGCAATAATATTTCACGATTACTTTTTTCTGTATGTTTTTATCAAATCGATATAGCCTTGATCAGCATATAAAAAACATTAACTGAAATTAAACGTTTTATTGTTAACATTAAATTGTATGTAAATATAATATTGTATGTATGCATTAATAAAATGTATTAATTGCAGTTGCTAATAATATAATTAGATGTCTGAAAACATATCAAGTCTAATGTAAATCCTCATTTAGACTGTTCGGTAAGTGAGTTTAATAGAAACAGTGCTAGAATGCAGGAAAATACATTCTTTCTAATGTGATTTTGCATCTGTATAATGTGTGTGTGTAGATGGCAGCCCTGCCGATGCAATCATCATGGCCCCTACATTCAGAGGCAGGAGACCCCTTAGGAGTGTGAGCGAGACCAGGCTGACAAGATTGGCTCTGACTGTGTGTGTGTGTATAAAACAAGAAGAGAAGAGTCATGTGATGGCCTAGCCTGAGTTCACACATGTATATTAACCACCACAAAGGCATCCTTTAAATATGTGTCAAACCAAAAAACAAAGGTTTAATGAAAGTTTTTTTTTTTTTTTAAACCTTGCTTCTTCTGCATGTTGATGCTACACAAAGCTGAAGCCTATGTTTCATTTATTTATGGAAAATAATATATATATATATTGGAATAAGAGACTACATTACCCGGACAGCTAATTAATACTGTCTACATGTGATATGGGGATAGTTACTGCTATTATGCCCTTATTACCCAGTTTAATGGAGCCAACCAATAATAGTGTGTATGAATGAGGGCATTAATAGGCAGTGATTTCCAGGCCATGATTCATTTACATTCTTGGATGCATGCTTGCATTTATTTCTTGACAAGCAACACACTTGTTTTTGTTTGTATATCATATAAGTTTGGCATTTTTTGGCACAGCAAAGGTTATGCTCCATGTTGTTTCAACTCTGAAGGAGGACACTGCGTTTGCATAGTAGACTGCTTTTCTATGCAGGTATCGCTCTGCAACTGCTGCCTGTGTTGGTGACGCGTGACGTTAAGTTAACATGACAGAAGCACATAAAGTCTGCCCCCATTCTGTGTGGTTCCCTGCGGCTCAGCACGAGCCTTTAAAGGGGCAGCGCTGAGACAGCCAGAGACCGCCCCAACTGAGCTGCCTTAAAACAGCACAAGGACTGGTTAACATGTAGTGTGTGAGAATGAAACCCTAATGGATGTGGACTGATGCTTACAAAGAATGAATTATGAAAAAAAAAGTATTGCTTGACAAGGAATAATAATAATAATAAAAAAGCTTTAAATGTAACAGTTGTTTATGATTGACTATAACAGTATCACTTGAAGCATTCTATATAAGCATTAATGCAATATAATGCAGCATACTGCTTATTATGCACCTAATAATCAGTTTTTCCACAGAAACATCTCAGTTACGTAGGTAACCCTCGTTCCCTGATAGAAGGAACAGAGATGTTATGTCATGACGAAGACTGGGGTCTTGTTCGGAGCCTGGATTCGCTCTGATCAACAGAAAACACCAATGAAATTTGGTTAGTGGTATTTGCATCCCGAGATAATCCCTGTCACACAGGTATAAATAGGCGACAGGTGCAACCACTCATCAGGTTTTGCTGAGGAGCCGAGAACTAGTCCCTGGCACCCAGCGATGGTTCGAGGTTGTGGCAGTGGGACATAAAGTCTCTGTTCCCTACAAGTGTCCATCACTACGAGTTTTGTCATGATAACAGACTGGGGTCTGGGGTTCACTTACCTTGGTTCCTTTAGGTACAAACAGTGAGTACATCTCTACTGGAGAAGCCAAGCCGTTGTTCCTGACATAGAGAAGGAAGGAATTTCAACCTTTGTTGTTACAGTTTGGCAGAACGAAGGGGAGAAGGCCACTATGGAGGCCACACCCTGCCAGAAGGGAGGAGACATGTGGAAACACTGATATGGACTGACCCAGGCCTAGGGCAGTGCACCATACAAACTGGGTCTCTAAGGCAGGTCACACCCAAGGAAGGGGGAGGAGCAACTGACAGCAGAGACAGACAGAGTGGTCTGTCAAGGGAAGACATGAGTTCACCTGCAGGGAAACCTTACCGTGGAAGAATACACACATGGGATCACCCATAGGGAATCAGCCATGTGGACACCTAGCCCAGTACAGGGGCTGACCGGACCCGGGCAAAGCTAACAACGATACTGTTGATAACTCTGCCAAGTCTGACTGCCGAGGGTGCTGGAGGATGCCCAACCAGGGTTCGTGGACGGGGAACTCAAGTGGGAGAGAAGGTGCTTGCATCCCCGTGTGAGGGGGAATGGCGCAGTGCTACGTATCTGTTACGCAACAGAAAGGAAGACATCGGCTCAATGCAGAGACTATAGTATTGCGCAAAAGTATTCGTGTTGCCCAGCCAGCAGCTCTACACATGCTAGAGAGGCGCCGCGCACCCACACATGGGAGAAGGCAACACTCCCTCATACCCAGGTGGCACGGCTCGCCTTGGGCCTGGTACACCAAAGCGATGCCATTCAATATCCTGTGGGCCAACCTCTGCTTGGACACAGCCTTCCCTTTCTGCTGACCTCCGTAACAGCCAAAGAGCTGCCTGGAGCCTCTGAAGCTCTGGGACACAGCAACGCCAAGGCTGGATCTGCCTCCTCTGAGGGCAGTGCTTGCAGGTTAACCATCTGATCATGGAAGGTGTGGTGGGAACCTTGGGTACATATCCAGGCCTGGTACATAACCAGGCTCGAACACAAGGCACTCTTTGCTTACCAAAAATGCTTGGAGGTCCCCGAACCTCTAGATGGAAGTGAGCATGGTCAGGAGCACTGTCTTATACAGGAATAAGCTCAACTGACTTAAACGGCTCAAAGGGACCCCTCTGAAGTGAGATTGTGATGTGCTGCGATACAGCCACATACAATTTCAAAGGCTCCGGCTGGGCCAGAATGGCACAACCAGAAGGACCTGTTCCTCGTCCTCGCTGACCTTACACAATGTCTGTGCGAGAAGGCTCACTGGGGGAAGGCATACTCTGTAGGCCTTGTGGCCAGCTGTGTGCCAGTGCATCTGTGCACCCCTCGTGCAGGGAGTAATACAACTGGCAGTGGGAGGACTCATGGGAAGTAACAGGTCCACCTGGGCTTCCCCGAATCGACTCTAGATCAGCTAAACTGTCTGAGGGTGGAGTTGCCATTCTCTGGGAAACGTGAGCTGTCATGAGAGTGCGTCGGCCTGTCCAGAGCCCAAGTGCACTGCAATTGCATTCACCACCTGGGGAATGTCAACGTATCCCTTGGCAACCCCACCATCGAAGGGTAGTGAGAATGAGGGAGGCAGACGAGCAGCTTCCAGCCAAAAAAAGGGCCACCATAGGCGCACCAAGTGAAATGCTGGGCACTTCCTAAGTCGGTACAGCAAAATCACTGTGGAGCCACACAGAACAGCTGCTGCAGGAGGAGTGAAAGGGGACTGCAGGGACTGAACGGCAAAATGCGCTCACTGTAATCCTCCGATCACCCAGAGCACATGCCGATGGTTTACTGCTTATAGCAAAAAAGCAAGCGCGGGTAGTGACAGAGGTAGCCCCTCCCATCCCCGTGAGGAGAGAGAGGTGCGATCACAGCGCTGCTATGATTACACGCTCATAAAAAATGCATAAACCATCCGCAAAAGCAGCTTCAGTGTACGGGATGCCGAGACACTGAAGACAACGAAACGTGGCTACTGACGGAGGACAGGACGTAACCAAGAGAGCATGATCGGAACTGCATCTTTAAAAAGACGCGAGCTGACCATGCATAGAAACTACTCTTTTAGGTGAAACACCCAGGGGAATTGCTGAGCAAACAGGGATGTCACTGACTGTGTCCTAACGCCATTCAGAAAAGCCTCTTTTTCCAGCTTTCAGAGGAATCTCGCCAGGTGAATGCTGCTTCTTCTTCACCGACTCTGCTCCGAAGTTGCACCTGTTGCCTATTTATACCCATGTGATGGGGAGTGGCTCAGGATGCAAATACCACTAGCCAAATTTCATTGGTGTTTTCTCTTAATCAGAGTGAATCCAGCTTCTGAACCATACCCCAGTCTGTCACCAGACATAACTCGTAATGATGGACAGGGAACCAAAGTTATACTTTTCATATATATATATATATATATATATAGTATAATGCAGTAAGACACACATTGTAATATATGTATAATACACTATAAAGGTAACTCAACTCAATCCAAGCAGCTTAATCCTTAATCCTAAAGCCATCTTCAAGAAACGGCTATAAAGCAAATCTCAACTGCTTGATTGTTATATCGTCAAAAAATAAAAAAACTATATTTACATATAAAACTATATTTAACTATATTGTGTACATATTAATGCATGTAATATATATATTTATACATTTAAATAAAATAATATACATTTAAATAAAGATGAATTAAAGTAATAAAAATCTGATGCTATTTAAAATATTAAAATATCATTAATTATAATTATAATCATGATTATAGGAATTTACTGAGAAATTTCCTTAATTAATCTAAATTAATTAATGATAGTTACTAAAAAATTATATATATATATATATATATATATATAATAAAATATATAAATAAAACAGTATATGAGCTTGACCAAAGAGTCCTTCAAACTTCCCATGTGTTTGCATTTGTAATGATTTTTTTCAAGCTAATGATGAATAAATTAAAATTATTGTCAAAGTACTGGAAACCTTTTTTTCATATAATTAATCATACAATTAATTTCCACATATGACCCACAAATGTTCTTTTACTGGTATCTGATACATTGCAAGCATTTAAATGTGGCCACTTAGAAGTGGAGCGAGTCCAGGGGGTGTCTTTCTTTGTAACGACTTCCGCAGTCACTTTCTCCACTACTACTGACTGGGTCCTTCGCCCACGCCAAGCTGGATCGCTTTTTGCCACATGACAACCCTGTTGCTGTGGTAACAACATGTGCATTGGGGATAGTGCTTTTGTTTTAGCTGCACTGTTTCTTCTTGTTTTGTATTGCTTTTTTTCTTTGATCCACAATCCCTCAAAAATAATCAGATCTTAAGGAGATCATGTCTGTTTTTTATGACCACATGAGTCTAAAGTTAGAATCACAAATTCTATATTCTGTATTCAGATTAGTTTTATTGAGCTATAGCTCCATCTTGAGATGAGATCAGAGACAGAGGGATAATGCAGCATCTGCTTTTAAAATAATTGTAGGCTAGTGATAAACTGCCTAGCTTATAAATATGGCAAAGTGACCAATGTTTTCAGTCAAGTCACCTTTATGTATATAGTGCTTTATACAACGCAGATTGCTTCAAAGCAGCTATACAGTATTAAACTCAACATATGCAGTAGGTTGTTTGGCCAATTTTGAAATTATAAATTCTTATTTCTTAAGTCAACGTCAAATAGTTGAAGCTTTAACTACAGCAAACTTTGACACAGAAATCCTGAAAAATAAACGCTGACCTTTAATCCAGATAAATGAATGTACGCAATGACATCCATCCACACCTGTTTTAATCAGCTACAATGGAATCTCAATTATGCATGCAGGCTGATGTCTGATGCAATCTTTTGATGAATTCCACTCATGTACTATTCATGAAGAAGTTATCATAGTCATCATTACAAACAAAATTCATTGCGTTTTGTTACAGTAGCCTGCTTTTTTTTAAGTTTCACATTAGAGACTATGTTCTTGTTTGATTGAATATAACATGATTATGTTACACAGTAATTGTGGATTACATATTTATTTATTATATAAAAAAACAAGAACAATATTTTGTTCCTCAGTGTTTACATAATAGTGTTTCCTAATAACTGAATGGGTGAAGATGCATTATGTCAGGTTTTATGTAAATCATACTGACTACTACTGCACCTCATGGCTCGCCAATTTTGATTATGCAAATATAGTGAATGAGGCATAAAAGCTGTGGCTGAGGTGAATATTTTTCAATGAATCACTTTTTTTTGTTACTAAATCACTAACTTATAATCATTTATCATATGGACTATTGTAATTATACTTTTATTGTTTGAGGCTCTTTGTCCCATCCCTTTTCTAGTGTGGAAAACTGGGTAACACTTTATTTTAAGGTGTCCATAATACAGAGTAATTACCTAGTTAAGTACTTAGCAGTAGCTGTTATGAAACTTTAATGAAACAAAATGTACTCACCAGATAACTAAGTTCTGGAACAGCATGTACTTACAGTTTGTAATTATGTACATGTAATAGGCAGCTACTGTTACACTTACGTAACAGACCGAGTCTGTTACACAGCTACTTATGCATGTTACATATTTGTTGTAGACTTTATACAATGTAATTATAAATGTACTGTAAGTACACAGACATGAGCCACTTAAAATAAAGTGTAGCAAGATTGTACTTCATGTGTATCTATACTGTACACCTTATCTAGCTGCACCTTAGTTTGATTTAACTCACCAGTACACAGCTTAAATACATGTAATAACTTTCTAATTACATTAAAATTATAGAATATTACACAGGTATAAGCAGAGGTGGGTAGTAACGAGTTACATTTACTTCGTTACATTTACTTGAGTAAATTTTTTGGGTAACTAATACTTTTA
>JAUCMS010000145.1:19839946-19855630 GCA_032357445.1 Enteromius radiatus | reverse complement strand
TTCAGACTATTACTTTTACTTTTACTTGAGTAAATATTTCTGTAATTACTTTTACTTTTACTTGAGTACAGTTTTTGGGTAATCTACCCACCTCTGGGTATAAGGTACTTCAAATAAATTGTATCAAGACTGAACCGAAGTAAGTGTACAAGTAGCTGTGTAACAGTATTAGACTCAGTCTGTTATGTATGTGTAGCTGCCTATTACATCTGCAGAATTACAAATGGAAATTCTAACTTGGTTATATGGTAAGTACATTTTTGTATTCCCTTTGTATTATGACACCTTAAAATAAAGTGTTACCAAACCCTAAAACTATCCCATTAAACAATCCTTTGTGAGCGTTCACTGACCTGTGACTATGTTCTCTGAGAGAACATTGACCTGCACCTCCACTGAGTGTTTGGAGGTGTATGTAATCTCAGCACCGACGTGGGCTACTTCACCAATGAACACTGGGTGAAGGAAGTCTGTGCGCTCCACCCGGGCCAGAGCAGCTACACAGCGGTCCTATTTGTCAGAAGAAATTGATATTTACTTGCACTTCATGTATTAATATTATACCATGACACTACACTCAGGAGGTAAATATACATTTGTACTGCTTATGTACATTGCTTGTGCTACATTTACGATTTTGCAGAGCCCTCTACTGGCTACAATGGACATTTTTAAGCAGAAGGCATAAATCAGGGCCAAAGACAATATATATACAATATATACTGTACATATTTAACTATTGTGACATAAATACTGTACTAAATATATGTTATTATTTAAATTTTACATTACAGTACTGAGAAAGACATTGTTCTGAGTGAATGTAATGAGAATCTGTGGTGTAAAAAATAAATAAATAAATAATGAAAATGATCCCCCAAAGATGTACAGTTATATCATGTTAATTTGTCCTAGAAAAACACTAACTTCATAAACAAGAATTTATGGTGGTTCCCATGTTAAGAGATAAACTAAAACTCACCCCGGTTTGAGTATTGCAGTGGCGTGTGCCAATGATGCATCCTGCTTCCTCAATCATCTTTAGGATAGTCCCACCATGAACATTGCCAACAATGTTGGCATCATCAGGACGCATGATCCTGAAATATTAAAGAAAAATTATTTTTCATATAATCTCCAGGTTTTATAGGATAAAACATCTGACAATAATATTCAATTATATAGGTAATTCTTTATATGAGGTGACCTTAACTACTATGTAGTAACATATAAATTGATACAATGCCCACAATATGTTTTTACATTGTACTTAAAAAAAAAAAACATGCATGTTTACATATGGAATTCATTTCTGTAGTTACATTTATGTTTACCCTTACATCTTAACCCACTCTTAAACCTAACCATACCACCAACCTGTCACTAACCTTACCCTTTAGTTTAAGTTGTCCTTGTTACAACATAATTATATGTTTAAACTTCTGAGTAATATTAATTAACCACATGTACTTATACATAGATAGGGTTAGGATTAGGGTTTGGGTTACTTAGGGTTCCTTAAGGTTACTTCTATGTAATTATATGTATATTTATTGCTTTTATAATAGTGAGTACACATCATGTTTAACAAAAGCACTTTAAAATAGTCGTCGCTATTATTTATATCGCTTTTTAATTTAAAAATACAGTGTATATTTAAATAAAATGTGGTTCAGTGTTGTATAGAAAATATGGAATTTTTACTAATAAAATGGTTTTTTAATAATAAAACCAAGATATGTGTGTTCCTCACTTAATTTAGGATTTTTTACATGATTTAGTGGATCCCTTTAAATAAATCAAGCCTTAAAAACTTAGATTAAGTAGATAGCTCATTCCACTTTTACAGTTTCAGTATACTGGATTTGTTTTGCTGTTTGTATCACTCAGCTTTTCTGTCTAATGGTATCATAAATCAAAACAACAACAAATAGACAAGATGACACGACATCAGTTAACACAAAAACAGACATGATTGCATACACAACCAGTTGGGTGAGAAATTCTGAAAAGACAAGTCATAACAAACTTCTCCTAAAACCACCATAAAAAAAACAACAAACTAAGTCATTACTAACTGAATTAGTAAACATACAAATCAATGTCAAACAGAATGTTACAAACTCACAAATCTAAAAGTTTGGAACAATATGAGGATGTGTGTATATGAATGAAAATATGAAATTATGCGTCTATCTAAAAGAGTCTACCTGCTGAGCTCATAATGAGACGCCATGATTCCTTAAAAGTCAGGCAATAGAGACTTGAGAAGTTCCCAACACAACAGTGAGTGTATCCGCGACAGTGACAGTCTTTCATTCATTTCCTCCATCACTACACACGCATCACTTATGACATCATCCTCTAGTGTGCACATTTCAGACTCCACCCACTTTCAGCCTTGCAGTTGACTCACAGCTAGCAATGACAGTATTCAGTTTTGTCCTGAATATGTAAGACTCTAGTTCACTAAAAGTTCACTAAAATGAAGAAAACTAACAGTCTAAAATGTGCTCAACTTTTATAAAACAGTCACAATTCTGTAACTAGAAAATAAAGTCACTATAAAAATGAGAAAAACACACTCTGGCTTTAATTTCTGTAGGTAAAATAAGATTAAGTTTTGAATTTGGGGTTAGATGTACACCCTTGACATGTAACAAGATATTCACTCCACACTAGAACTGACATGGAGCACAAAAGACCCACTTTGTTTTATAGATCACTTCCAATCAGTCAAGTGATAAACAGCTGAACCCAAAATCTTGTCATTATATTCACTGTATTATTTGAAAACATAATGTCAGATATACAAGTTACCACAAGAGTGAGAAAGATAACTGTCATATTCTTGTTGTCTGATTGCATCAAACCATTTATTATTATCAGGAGTTTATCATTTACAGGAAAAACAAGATCTCTACCTTCCTTTTCAATTATCAAAACATTTACGCTGAAAAAAATTAATACATTTCAATGCAGTAAATATGGTGGATAGGATTTAGCACTTTTGAATATTGTGAAATTCTTACTTGTATGAATGTAATGAATAAAATGTTTGAAAAGTACCAAGGCATCAGATTGAATTATCCTTCACGTTAAAATAGCTACAAAAGAATAAAGTATAAAATGTTAGAAATTATTTAGATTCAAGGTGTTTAATCACTAATTCTTTAAATTGTACCTTTCAAACAAAAAAAAACATTCAACAACAATCCTACCTGAGAATATGAGGATAATGACGAATACATCTGACCTTTCTCAGAAACAAAACGTAAGTCTCAATAAAATAATGTAGCATATTGCCCTCTTTGCAACAAGATGGTAACAAAGTGACTCGATTTGTTAAGCAGCAACAAAATGGATCTTGCCCGTAAGTGATTCACCCTGGCTGCCAAGTAACCAAGTAAATTTGGTTACCTTGAGTAAATTTGGTGTCTGCGCAACAATAGCATGTGAATAAAATGTGTGTGGTTACACTGACTGTGCTCTGGCTCTTCTTGATGTTGAGTATAAAAAGGGAAAAATGCAATACTGGACCATGTAAAATGTTAAAACTAATGCCACAAACATGATGAGGTTTTATTTTGTAAGCATATAGTAATATTGTTTATTGTTGAAAATGTGTTTTCTTACCAACACAATACAAAAAACAAAACTGACTGACTTATAGGAACATTCATGTAAAATCAGTATGTCTCAATATGAGGGAGATGCAGTAAAACATGGGTTAATGCACCAGTATATTGAAATATTAAGTTCTATGTATAAGTCAGGACAAACAGAAATGATCTCATATGGCTGAATTTAAGATTACTGCATGTTTTTTTAAAGAGAGGGGGAAAAACTGTATGAAGCATGTTCTTGCCATTGTTGCAAATACAATAACTATTTATTATTATTTGTTATTATCTATTGAGGGGTCAAAATAATCCAAGAATTTTAATGCACTCTTAAAAAAATATTTTGAAAGGCTTTCTTCCAACAAAAAGAGATGTGGTAGATTTAGTGATTTAACAGAGCTGACTGTCGGTTTACAAGAATAAAACATTATAAGGGCTACTTTTTGGTTCAAGTTAAAAACAATAGTCTATTCTAAATGTCTGTACAGCTGTATTATGTAAAACGTACTAATTATAAATAACTATTAAAGGCTCTCATTGCTATTGTCCATACCTATGCTGAAGCACAAACTTAGTGCTGTCACGTGATAGCTTGTTTATTTTCTCAGCGCTGATCAGGATGGACCAATCCCAGTCGCCTGGTAACAGATTAAGTTATATCGCAGAAATTACCATAGCGGATTTTCACTTGTAAATCACGTTCCAGTCACTGGAATAAACTCAGTTAAACGATTGTTTAGCATCAGAATGTTTCCAGCACATTAAAAACGGACGAAGAACAGACCTCGATGTAGTATTCCGCGTTCCGGCCACCCAGTTCTGTTTCCACAGATGGTGGAGGAGCTGGTTCTGTATCAGCGCCATTATAAGCTTTTAACATGTAAGTTAGATCTGTAGGTTTACGCAAACAAGCCGACAACAAACAGTCAAAAGTCTCACGAAATGTGCACGTGGTTGACTTGATGGCGTCATTGGCGCGTATGCAGGCTTTACCACTTACAAGCACAAGAGGGCAGTCACTTGAGCATTGAACGACAAGAGCGTTCTGCGCTAGCTAGGCTATTTTAACGTTTAATCCTGAAACAAAGCGATTAACAAATGATGCTGTTCATGCTAAGAAAACATCACGCAGCATTTTGGTTTCATTCCTCTTTACTCTTTTTTCACCCCGTTATTATGCTTCTCTAAAATATGATCATTTCCGAATATAATATACGCTATTTAAGCCTTGAATATATCATTTCTGCCCTGTCGACCTGTATAACCTTGTGTTCCTGTCAATGCTCTGCATCAGCATCACTGTTGAGGTCATCACATACGACACACGATGTGACCGGGTGTGAAAAAATGCACCAGCATCCCGACCTCGTTTTCAGCCAAATGAACAAAAGTAACATCTCCGCGTGTTTCGTTCTTTGTGAAACGTATTAGTGATGTCCGGAAAGGATCTTGGTCTATTCGTGGAACAGGCTTCGGATTAAATGGCCGCTTTATATCGAACGTAAACGGGGATCAATGCATTGAGACATTAAAAATGTTAGCGCTACATGAGAGAGTCTTACCTGCATATCTGTATGGATGGTGTCGCTTGTGCAATAGAAATAGACATCGTGATCTTGCGTCGAGGCTCGTTTTTAACCTCGGATCCGCGTGTCGTAATGAAATAGACTGAGTCAGGCGGAGCTGCAGGTTTGGAGGGTAAATCGATTGGCTAGACTACTTCCAGTACTGTGGTAAAATACGTTGTGACAATCATACTCCGATTCTGCTTTTGAACACTGAAGAGATAGTTCTCGGGCGTGAATCAGTTATAGATTCAAATAAGCAGTGTAGTTAGTTCACTTCCGTTTAATAACATAAGTAACGTTAGGTAAGTTAACGTTACACACATGACGGTAGCCATAAAGTGACCCTTTAATGTAAAACAAATAAACGTTTTCATTTCAAAATTAAGCAACAACCGTTTTAGTTTGTATACGTTATTCGTTAGGTTTACCAACATGTTAATCAATTGCTGAAATTGGTTCACTAGTTCAGTTCACGCTGTAACTAAACCACCGAAAGGTGGCAGCAGAGACCAGATTTTCTTGCAAGCGTTCACCCTTAACATGAGTAAAGAGGACGCTGTCAATGATTATGTTTGCATTTATTTAGCAGACGCTTTTTTTCTCCAACCTTGACACTGCATCCAGTGAATTTATGCCTACTAAAAGCATGGTTACTTATACCATTGTAATTTTGCTACATTATCTATAATTTAACCATTTGGAGTTAAATTGTGGTTATACAAATGGTAAAAAAAACACCATCTTAAATTTTCGTAAGCGTATATATTTACTTCACATGCTTTGATTATAGACCTACGCTTATAGAGCATCATCACGCCGCCACACATCTGTTTTCATTTGCGCGCCCAAATCCATGTCATTGTTATCTTTGATAGTAAGTCCGCGTTTCTCTTGTGTATATGCCCACTAGCTGTTTTTTTTTTGTTTTTTTTCAGAGAGAATAATGCAAGGAAACCAGCTGGGTAGCCTACAACTTTTATTATAAAAAGTAACATAACACATAAGTGTATCAAAATAAATGTAGCACAACACATAAATGTATAAACAGGGATATAAATAGCACATCTCCTAAAATAGAGATTTCGGTAAACAACAACACAGAGTGCTTACGTTTAACTATCTGCACCAACTCAGAATACTAAAGTATGAAGTGCAAATATCTTACAAATTAACAACCCTTTGGGTTTTACTTAGGCGTTTTCAAGAGCCACTGACGATTTAACCCGCAGGAGGGCATAAATCTAACCACGTTATGTACAGGTTACGCGCAGGATCTTTATGAAAACAAAACGATTTGAACGGGTCTGTTCCATTACTATACACTGGACTGGAAAACCAAGTATACAATACTCATGTGATTTGATGACAACTAGTCATCAAATTAAAAACATTACAAGAGACTAAACAGTTTGCAATTATATACATTTCGAAAGGGCTTGCGTTAAAAGATTATAACAGCAGTCAATTGTATGGTAGATCTACCAAGGTCTCCAGACTTGGGCGTCGGTGATCAGTGGCACAGGCTGAGGTCGACTGGCAATCGCAGCATTGCTTTTTTCAGAGGTTACGATTCTTGAGCTGTTAGATTTCAAATTCAAGAGTTTTTGTTGAATTTGTGTCATCATTTTGGAGCTCTGTGCACAGCAGTTCTGGCAGGCTGGGGTCTTGGGCATCACTGAATGCTGAACGAAGTCGTTGATGCGATGGCGGGTTTCTGCGTCGAGTCCGGTTTGCGGTAGGCGCGCTGAAACGCGCTGGAGGCAAGCTGTGTACCCCTCTTTAAAGCTACCGGCGCTATCTGTAAACAGAAATATATATATATATATATATTTAGTTTGCTTTGAAGCTATTTTACATCAGACGAACCATAATATGAGATAAATTGGAAAATATATCCGAGGAATACTGACCTTTACATGGAGTGGACTGAATATCAGTCAGGAATCTGACGGTCATCTCCAAAATATCAGCTTTCTCCAGTTTAGAGTAACGGCAATTCTGAAAAGAAAATCAGGCAACTGTAAGAACAAACGTAAAACGCAAGAGTACTTCTGACAGACTATCCAAAACATCGTGTTTATTCTATGAAAATAACTTACATCTTTGCCGGTGAGAGGGAGAATAAGCGCTTTTAATCGGTTGAGGCTCTCGTTGATGCGCGCTCGTCGTTTCTTTTCCAGTAATGGTTTTAAAGTTCTTCTCAGTTCGTTTGCTTCTTTTCTCATGGCCACGGTTCGGGGCGCATAAGTCAGAGCAGATACAGCAGTGGCGTTAGGAGTCATGTTGAGCTTGCTGTGGGTGAAGGTCGTCTGTACAGGACTGAGGTTCCGCGCGCAGTTTATATTCCTGTCTGGCGCGTCATGGAAACGCCCCCCACGCCTCAGAAACTCCTCTGGTCAAATAACTTCAGACTAAAGAACAAAAGGACGCGTCTGTAGCGTGTATACTCTTCTCTAAATTAATTTTTATAACCCAACATATAGGTTTATTTACTATATTTTACTCTTTTTTTCTTATTTCTCCCCAATATTTAGGGAAATATTGACAGGATACACTACTATACTTTATATTTATATTTATATTTATATTTATATTTATATATATATATATATATATATATACACACACACTATATATATATATATATATATATATATATACTAATTTGTCTTATCGTATTCATATATTGGGGGTGAAGAGAAGTCTAAAAACTCTGTTGGAACAATTTGCATCTATTATTTAACGTTATACCATAACGTCAATACTTTTCTTTTATTCTTTCAAATAAATGCTGGAGAAGAAAACTTGTTAATGAAAAGAAGAGGGTTGCTGGTGACGCATACGGACATGGGATTGGGATCCAGTTTAGGGCGGGATAAGCATTTATAATTTAAATTAAACAGACAGATTCCCAAGCCACGCCGTTTTAACATAACATCTGTCTGTAAATTGTGATGAACAATAGTTTTTTCTCTCTCTCTCTGTTATGATGACGTGGGTTTTACACCTGTACCTCTGGCGTTTATGGGGAGGAGTTAAGTGCACGCGTCCCCCAGCAAACAGACAAACTGTCATGCAAACCCATATGCGCTCACTGCATTAAATAAACACTGTTTGAATGTATAGCTTTTGTGTTTATTCGTTTATTTATTTGTCAATTTGTTTGGTTTACATTATGGCGATATGCGACGCGAACTCGCGAACATACGCATGCCTGTTGTATGTTATATTTTGTGTTGTACTTTTTTTTAACTGCATTAAAACACAAAAGGACGTATGAGCACTGATAGATTTTCAAAAATCTTCAGCTAGGGGTCCTCGGAGCCCCATGGGATCCACGCGTCCAGCACGCGTCACGGAGAGGTCTCCAGATGGCTTCTACCAACCCCCTATTAATGATGCTGTAACTTGTGCCCCTCATCTTTCCTTTAGTTCCTAGCCTTTAATTGTTTTTAAGAGGTTTTTTTTTTTGGCGTCGTTGACCCATCTGCATGCGCCAAGTCAATGGTTTTGAATTACAAATAGTCAAACAAAAGGGACGGGTTATTGTAACGGGTGCGTTGTAGCTTTTGGTAAGTAGTACTTGCCTTGCACGCGTCCCGTTCCCCAGTGGGTCCTTTATTTAGGGAGCGTGTCAGCCAATGTTTTACTTCAGATGCGTTCAGTTACAACTCTTTTTGTTCCTTTTTTAATTTTAGCGTGGGTCCCCCATCTGTGCCTTCATATAGGGTACACTCACACAGAGACCTTTTGTTTCAACTCATTCCGGTACGTGGGAACAAGGTGGTTTCAAGGAGCAAATTCGAGTAAGATGAGCCCATATAGCTAGATGCACAAGACCCTGCTCGAAAGACTGGAGTGGGGGAGGTTAATGATGACGGTTAACGCTTTACAATTTTATAAATGACGGTTAAAATTTGAACACAATATTCTTATTTGTTAATCGGTCTGTGTCGGTCAGACTGTCAATAGTCTAACTGTTCGCTCTTCTTATTCAATCAACACTGACTTCTGATTTTAAATGGTACATTATGCTTACTTATACGAATTGTTTTGTAGTCTGTGATTTTGTTTTACTACATACTACATAACATTAAATAATTATTTTTTAGCATTGTAACTTGCTGCATTGAAAGAAATAGATTTGTTTTTTCCAAATATGTTTTTATTTGGAAGTATCTTGCTTCACATATGCAGTATTCTTTTATGGTGTTTTTGAATAATAAACATGTCTTTACCTTTGTTAGGCCAAGAGGATGTCTTCCATAATTATCAGGATGCACATGTTCTGATATGAACAAACACGAACTATGAACACACAGCTGGAGCAATGGGCAGCCTGCGGGTACCCAGGGGGAAGTTAGGGGTTCAGTGCCTTGCTCAAGTGTCTCATTTTAGTCAATTGAGGGTGAAGAGAGTGCTGGACATGAGACTCAAACTTGCAACCTTTGGGTCACGAGTCCGACTACCTATCCATTATCCCTAAACAATTATTTGCTATATTTCTGTTGTTTACTCTACTACAACATTATGGTGATGCTCTGTTAACTTTACCTTATTATTGAATGACTAATTAGTAATTACTTTTGTGTTACCGAATGTTTTCATCCAAAAATTGAAAATCCATGACAAATGCAGATAATAAATAATAGGGTGGGCCAGTAAACTTTGTCTTTTCTCTTGCTTTTGACAGAACTGCTTCCCACCAAAAGTATGGTGACATCATGTAACCAAACAGTTGAATCCCTCCTTGACTTCCACTGAATTTTTCCAAATAAGTAAAGAGCATAAGAAGCTTAAGAAGGCATTTATATAAGTGAAACTTTTTTCTATTTTATGAATGTTATGCTTCTTAATCTACAGTACAGTGCCCTCCTCTAAAATTGGCACCCTTGGTAAAAATGAACAAATGTGGATTTGTAAATAAATCTTGTTTGCCCTTTTGATATTTCATTTCATATTATCATTATAATATTTCTAACACAGTCAGCCAGGTTTAGTTTTCTTATCTCTTGGTATTTGCTAGAATCCATGATGCTATGCACTTGAACAAGATGTCCAGGACCTCTGGCAGAAAAACAGGCCCACATCATTAAAGATTCAGCAGTATATTTAACCGTGACCACTTTTTTTTACTTTTTTTTTTTTTATCCCTGTTTAAACCAAACCCATCGGTGATCCTTGGAGAGTCTTTGGCCACTCAAACTCTCCTCCTCACTGTGCATTATGTATTAGCTATTTTCTTATAGCCACTGTTTTCTATTTTGTGAAGCTCAGCAGACTTGTTCTGCAGTCGTGGTCAAGTGGAAAGAGAGTCAGACTTGTCGGGTGTGTGTTAACAGTGTGTGTGTTTCACTACTCTGCAGGGTGTGAGCACATGGATAGGTGAAATTAGTGTGGGTCACACCTTTTATTTCCTTTCCTTTCCACATCAGAACAATATTCTTTGTTTTTTTTCTCATTGTGTTGGATGATTAAGGAAATTTGGCCTTTTGTGTTCCTCACATATATCGATTTGTGGAACAGGAAGTCATGGCTGGATACTTTTATGTTCCTAGTCACACTGGTGTGCTAAAAAAATGTAAATATGAATGGGAATACTTCAGATATATCTTGCTCATAAGAATTCCAAGGGGTGCCAGTAATTGTGGCCAACATTTATTTCATAATGTAAGTTTCACCTTCACAATAAAACATTTATATTATAGTTGCTTATTAGCATGCACATTTGTTGGGGGAATTACAGTTAAACCCCATAGAGAGACCAATATGCTCTGTTCACATGGAGCACTGACTTCTAGGTCCCACTTTTTTCATTGTGTCTCTAATACCTGTGTACTTCCATATGTGTTTGTAATATATAACCACAGTCTAAGTACACACATAGTATCTACAACTCTAATGTTTGTGTAACTAACTACTGTACACACGTAACAACTCACAGAATGGTATAAGTAAAGATCTGTAACAGGACATTTGTAACAACACTTTTTGGTAATTAATGTACAAATGTAACAAGACTAACAGCACTTTTTGGTTAATCCTATGGATTTGCCATGTAATTACTCTGATATTACACAGAAGCTGCCAGTATGTTGCTCTTTACATATACATTGTGGTTGGTGTTTAGAACGTTACACTTTATATTAAGTGAACAGTTCCTGAGGAGTTACCATGGAAGTACACTGTAGTGCACTAACTCACTAACTAACCAACTTGAGATCCAACTCCTTTCACATTACATATCCCTAAACCTACCTGTTTCCTATCCCATTCCACCCCTTAACCCACCCATCTCCACCCCCTGGATCAAATTGTTCCAATTACTCTTATACATATTGAAGTTACAAAAAATGCTGTTATATTATCCTTGTTACATGAGTACTGAGTGAACTGGGGGGGAAAAACTGTTACCAATGTCCTGTTTCATATTTGTACTGTTATCATTCTGAGGGTAATATTACAGCTACAGATATATGTGGTTATATACTATATACACATCTACTTACTATGTAAGTGCACAGGTATTAGGGACAATTAATATAAAGCTGAACCGTAAGGCAATACATAGTGTCTTAGCGAACTTGGTCCTAGGCAGAGTCAGCCTTTATATAGTATATCACATAAAGCTGTTCATGAGAACAGAATAAAATAAATAAGAACTCAAAGAATAAATAAGTTCAAACTTGCTGTATAACACTTTTTTCCTATAAAAAGTAACATTAGACCATATAATAATTATATATATATATTTCAAAACAAACAGATACAGTACTGTGCAAAAGTCTGTGCAAAAATTTTTGAAGCATCTTGGAGACGTCTGTATTTAGTCTGTCTCAGTTTGTTCTGTTACTTTAAGTCATTCCAGACAGATTGGATGATGATCAGATCAGATCTCTGTGTGGAGCTCTGGCTGTTGTCAGACTCCTTGTGCAGACAATAATCTCATTAAATTATTACAATTAATGTAACTGTAATGAATTGTTCCTTATTGTTAAATATAAGAAGGAAAAGGATTATGATGTGTTTGGACATTTAAATATATTATTTTAAATCCAAGACTAGTGTCATGATTAATGGAGACAAGGAGTCGTGCAAATTCAAATGCAAGCTGTATTTATTAGGCCAGCATGGGAAACAACTAGATATATTGTGTACATTTGATATAAATTTGCCTGTTTATATTATTGAATTTCATTTATGTAATTTAAAGTACTTTTTAACTAGTTGCTTATTAGCATACCTATTATTAACATAAAGCATTTATGTACATGACCATATTCTACATCCCCAATACCTAAACTTAATCACTGCTCTAACCATTAATAAGCACCAAATTAGGAGTTTATTGAGTCAAAAGTAATAGTTAATGGATAATTGGACTTTTAAATAAAGTGGGGCTGCTTTACCACATTTTGAATCTGAATTCTGCATTTTTAGTAAGACAGTAGCTTCTTTGTCCGTGTTTCTGCCAGATATGATCAGGAGTCATGGGTTACAGTCTTTGTCATCTTTTTGATGCTGTGCATGCCAAACAATTTTCAATATGAATTGTTTTGGATATGTTTTTCATAAAACATATGAAATAAATATAGCACCAGTTCATCAGTATTCATGGAAATAGTAAAACTGAAATGAAATGTGTCTAATCTATGAAAAAGCCTGAGTTGAATGTTGTTTGCGTCTCTATATTCCCTCACGCTGCATGCCAGATGGCTTGTTTATGTTTTTTGAAAAGGGCTGACCATATGTTGAAGCTTTTTCAAGCCTGAACTTGCTCCATGGTACCAATTTCAGGAATAATTTAAATTTTCCAAGAGACAGAATGTTCATTTTCCAAACTGTTTTCCTCTGTTAATAAACAATGCCGTGAGATTTGGTATTTCTTTATTTAGTTCATAATATCATGCAGTTTCTTCTTAATGTATTAAGGGATGATGAAGCATCTATCTAAATTATAAATTACTGCTTTGATTCTTTTTACAGAGTCTTAACCCTGTTAACTCTTAACAGTTAACTGTAACATATTAGTTTGAATTTTCGATGAAAGGTTCGTGGGTACACTCTGCCGGTCTGGTATATACTTGTTGAAAAGAAAAGAAACCCTGGAAACTGTAAATCAGTGGTTCCATTGTCATACTGTTATGTTTTAAGACAATAGATGATGCTGTGGTGTTTTAAACTCACCGTACAATCTCTGTGTTTTCCCTTAATAGATTTCAGTCACTTATAAGCATTGCTTTTGACATAAATTCAAGTTTAATTATATAAATTGTAAAAACCCTCCATTGCTTTTCTTACAGACATTTCATACAGATGTTTACAAACTGTCCATGTTTTTAAATACTGGGTGGTTGTAAGATGTAGTTTGTATTAAAATCAACCTCCCTCCTTGCTTTTGACATGAT
The DNA here is from genome assembly GCA_032357445.1 of Enteromius radiatus. Classification (NCBI taxonomy): domain Eukaryota; kingdom Metazoa; phylum Chordata; class Actinopteri; order Cypriniformes; family Cyprinidae; genus Enteromius; species Enteromius radiatus. The sequence goes on along the minus strand of JAUCMS010000145.1, from coordinate 19,842,031 downwards.
GCTGTGTGGGACAAGACCTCCTTACCAAAATTGTCTGAACTCATTGTTCTCTATTCTTTTAGCTTCTCTTAAACCAATTTCCAACCCCCTCCCTCAAGGGAATCAGCAGCTACTCACCAAAAGATATATGCAACAATACAAATCCCCAGTTATGTCTTCATTTACTTTTTGAAAGATTTAACATAGAATCTATTGAAATACAGTGAACATTATGAAATGATAATAACAATAAAATCCATTGTAACTTAGCTGAATTGTGTTAATTGTGAATTATCATATATAAGATATTACCACAAAGTAAATATTATAACACCTTAAAACTGTATGAATATTCACAACATATTATAAAGTTATTTATTAATGCATTATGCATTCATTATAATGCCTCAAGAATACCCTTATAATGTATTATAAATTTGGGTTTCACACTTTTCCAAAAGTGGGTCTTCTCTCAGTTCACCTGCTGATTAATTCTTCAAGCAAGGTCAAAACATAAACATCGCATTCATCAGTAATATGCATCTAGACAGCTGAAATGGAAAATGATGGGTTGCCTCAAGAACTGCCTGCTCTCGCCGCCGCACCTCTGAGCGCACCACGTCAGCGAGCGCACCATTTGAAAAAAAAATGCGGGTCAGGAAGCGGGTCGGGTACAATATTTTCTTTTTTTTTTTTGCGGTCCGAGTTGCGGGCGGGTTAGTTGAAAACGTCGGTCGGGTTGGCAGAACCTGATTTTGCTGAGTTCGGCGTGTCCCTGGGTTAACATCTTTGTTGACCCTGGAATAAGATTGTGATTAGCCAATCAGATTTCAAGAACCAGTTTATAGTTTTTGTGAAGTTTAGGCTTACAATCAGTGTTTGGTGCTTGTACATCAGTATCAGTAATCTATCATTTCCTCTGATTTTAGGCATTACTCACGGGTAGGGTTAGGTTTAGGTGTAGAGATATGATCAAAACAAAAAATTTGGAAAAAAATGTTGTCCCAGGGTCAACAAAATATGTTAACCCAGGAACACGCCTAACTCAGCAAAATCAGGACGTGCATCGGGTTGCATGTTTATACATTGACCTGCGCATCACTGGACCCTATTACATCTAAACTAAAAAAGCTGCTTCCAGAAGTCATAGATCTTCTTTTATCCATCTTTGTCATTAGGATATGTCCCAAAAGCCTTCAAAAAGATGCAACTTGACCCAAAAGATCTAGTTAATTACAAACCAATCTCAAATCTAACTTTTCTGTCAAAGATACTAGAAAAGGCAATATCCTCACAATTATTTTCCTTCTTAGAGAAAAATGGTATCTGTAAGGATTTCCAGTCAGGATTGAGACCGTATACTGAGACTAATCTAATTAGAGAATGACCTGCTTCTATCATCTGATCGTGGTTGTATCTTATTATTAGTGCTGTTGGATCTCAGCGCTGTGTTCGACACTATTGCACAACATTCTCTTCAATAGATTAAAAAACTCTATTGGCATTAGTGGAAGTGCCTTAGCATGGTTCAAATCATACTTATCTGACCGCTTTCAGTTTGTAGCAGTGAATGAGGACTATCATATCGATCCCAAGTGCAATATGGAGTACCTCAAGGCTCAGTACTAGGGCCGTTACTTTTTTTACACAAGTAACTTCTTATTGTTAAATTCTAAAAAATCAGAAGTATTAACTATCGGACCTAAACAGCCCACATGTAATAATCTAGAAAACTGTCTAACACTTGTTGGCTGCTCTGTCAATTCTTCTTCATCAGTTAGGAACCTAGGTGTGCTGTTTGATAGCAATCTTTCATTTGAAAGCCATGTTTCGAGCATCTGTAGAACAGCATTTTTCCATCTGAAGAACATATCTAAATTCCGACCTATGCTCTCAACCTCAAATGCAGAAATATTCATTCATGCATTTATGACCTTATGACAGGTTAGACTATTGTAATGCTTTATTGGGTGGTTGTTCTGCACGCTTGATAAATAGACTACAGCTTCAAAATGCAGCATGCAGCAAAATGAGCATATTAGCCCAGTTCTGTCAACACTGCACTGGCTCCCTATCAAACATCGTATAGATTTTAAAATCTTGTTA
>JAUCMS010000145.1:19823865-19839846 GCA_032357445.1 Enteromius radiatus | reverse complement strand
TTATAAGTGGTCCATTTGGTCTGTTTTAAATGCCTCATAATTTTCCTATAAGGAAAAATAGGTCCGGGTCCTTATGGATTAAAGTCTACTGCAGGCGGCAGATTGTTTTCCTATTTAGCTCCTAAACTATGGAACAATTTACCTAATACTGTTTGGGAGGCAGGCAAACTCTGTCAGTTTAAATCTAGATTAAACACTTAATACACTAATACACATTTATTAATCAAATCCGTTAAAGGATTGTTAGGCTGCATTAATTAAATCAGCTGGAACCAGGAACACTCCACTTAACACATGATGTACTTGTTGTTACATCATAAAAAGAATGGCATCTATGATAATATTAGTCTGTCTCTCTCTTATTCTGTTCCTCAGCCCGTATCCAGATCAGATGGTGTATCAGCACAAAGAGATGATCTTCATCGGAGACCAGAACACATAGATGAGCCCAGGTGGACAGATCACTGGAACCAAATGCACACTCACTATAATTTTGTTGCACAAGTCTGACATGCACTTAAAATTTAACTAGAAATTAGGGGCTGTGCGTCCGGCCAGAGGAGAACTGGACCCAGCTAAGCCTGGTTTCTCCCAAGGTGTTTTTCTCTATTCTCTCACGGATGGGGTTTTGGTTCCTTGACGCTGTCGCCTCTGGCTTACTTAGTTGGGGGCACCTAATTTCTAGTGATTATCGTCGTTTTGATTACAGAGACCGTCTATGCATTTAATACTTGTCAAATACAAAATCTTGTCATTATACATTACCATCACTCTTTTCCCCTATTTGATAATGTTCAGTGCTTTGCTACAATCTGTATTGATAAAAGCACTATATAAATAAAAGTGATTGATTGATCTAAAAAGGAATAGTTCACCCAAAAAGAAAACCATTCTTTACACCATACACTACTCACCCCCAAGCCATCCTGGGTGTATATGAGTTTTTTTTTTTTTTAATGCATTCTGGGTTTTTGTAACAAAAATATATCTAGTTTTGAGCGACGAGTTCTGGCTTCTTGGCTGACCTATGACTCAATATATGACAAAACTTATGTCATACATTGTATGTTGAGTCAGAAGTCAGCCAAGAAGCCAGAACTCTGCGCTCAGTCAGTCAATTATTTACGTTATAATTTTAAAACTAGAAATATTTTTGTTAAAAAAAAACATCAATCTTCTTCAGAGGACATGTGATAACCCCCCAAAGGTGTAAATTTTAAAAACTCAGACTGTGTTCGTTTGAAAGAAGAAAGTCATATACTCCTAGGATGGCTTTGGGGTGAGTAGTTTATGGTGTAATTTTCATATTTGGGTGAAAGGTAACTTTTGGGTCTTAATTAAACTTTACCAAATCTGCCAGTCCACTGACGGAAGTGATAACACAACTCTCCTAAATAAGCATTATTTGTGATATAAGTCTCGTCTGTGCAGTGAGAGCAGAGTGGGTTGTGTTGTGCACCATATGCTTAATAGTTAGTCAGTTATTCAAATCCCTAGGTATGATGAACAACAATTATGATGCTTGGCCAAGCTCTAATTACAGTCATGCAATCAATATGCTGGAGGTCTTGTTAGAACACAAAGTGAGTCTGACATAACTTGAACAAACCCCTGACACTATAACTGCTGTGTTCCAAACCATTTGGGCTAGGATTACAGCAAAAAGTATATTTGGTATATTTTTACTATTGCTACTATTTTAATTAATTCTTCTTTTTTCCTTTTAGCTATATGGTTTCCCTGGACAACAGCAAACCTGAAAAAGTCAAATAGACTTACATAAAAGAAGACACCAATAGCCTGCTGGAGGGCTGGAGGGAGCATCTGTATAAACCACTATATGCTGGTTTGCTGATGTTTGCTGCCCATCCAGATTGGTTAAGTAACTGGTCTGTTGGTATGGACGCCAAATAAAACGGTACTGATAAAAATGGACATTGGCTTATATATGACACGCACGTGTTTGGCGTGCACATAATACGCAGTTTTCGCGCGCATATGATACGAAATTTGTTGGTGTGCATATACGCACTTTCATGAGATCGGGTAGGCAATAGGCAAGATAGTGATTCATTTGATAGCGATTCATTGTTTTTTTTTTTTTATTAAACAGACATGAAGTTAAACAAGCGGCATCTCTGGCGATCCTTATTTTCCGCGCAAAACACCGAGCTGAGGGAGCTTTGCGCGTGCCTCTGTTATAAAAAGACCTAGGCCGTTAAGTTCCGATAACGTTCCTTTTATAGAAGTAGCTGCGATAAAGTTAATGAATAAGATTTAAACGCTAAAGTGTATCTTTGGCGACTCTTGTTTCCCGCGCAAAGGCTGAGCGCAGGGAGCTGTAAGAGATGCTAAAATGAAGATAATTTCTATGGTCTCCCAGAAGACCTCTTATAGTAGATGCTAAATGGGAAATTGTTGCTTTTCTTTCACAGTTGTCTTGTCCAGATCAATACATATGTGTGCCTATTTAAGGAAATAGTTTTAAATTTGTGTGTTATTTTTTCTGTCATTTCTGTAGTTTTATTTCGTCTCAATTTCCAGCTCATTTATTCTTCCTGTGAGATTTTTTCAAAAGTATTCCCAATAAATAAACAAACAATATATAATGAATTTCAAGCAAAAGTTTTTATTTTTCTGTTGATTCACAATAACATTTTGTGATTATACTTCCTTCAGGGACATTCATTTTGCCATAAATAATTAACACACAGTGTTTACTATTTCTTTGCACAGACCAAATGAAATCAAGTCAATTGTGCAAACCTCAGAAATACATTTTAACCCTTGGGGTTTACAATTTTGTTGATTACAACCCATAGTATTAAACCCCCAGCGAGGATTGCATAACGTTATATTCATAGAAGACAGCATGATCTGTGCTCGCTTTCATTTACAAAGCCGCCACATTTCCTTAAATTTCTTACGTGTAATCTCCATCACAGGCTTTACATTTTAACTAAAACCTACTATGACAAATGAATAATATGCAAAGTTAAATTTTTAAAAAATTCCCTGAAGATTTCCCAATTTCACCACGGTCTCCACATGTCCACAGCTGCCTGTGGCACAGGCTGAGGTTGGCTGGGAGCTGACGCGGTACTGATGGAATGGTTCTCCGTTGCAGAGCTGTTGCTCCTTAAGCTCACAAGCCTCTGGTGCATTTGTGAAATTATTCTGGAGTTCTGAGTACAGCAGTTCTGGCAAGAGGACATCGCAGACACCATCGAGTGCTGAATGAACTCGTTGACACGTTGACGTGTTTCCGTTTCGATGTTGGACTGCGGCAGCATAGTAGAGATGCGCTGCAAGCAGGCTTTATATCCCTCTTTGTAGCTGTCTGATTGACCTTTGGAGAGACAGAGAAAAAAAACTGTTAAATAAATTTGGACCCGTTAAAATAACATAGCTGCCGATTAGACTCTGAAAATGGTGAAAACCAAAGTCTGTTAAATCACTCACCTTCAGCTGATGTGGAAGGCAGGTCTCTCAGGAACCGCACAGTCATTTCGAGAATGTCAGCTTTCTCCAGCTTTGAATAGCGTGAAGCCTACAAATTGAAATTGATTCGACACATTAGGGTATTGTTCAGACACGGACATAGGCAACATTTCAGTGTAGGCTACCGTATGTTCATCAGGTACCAATACTTACGTCTTTGCCAGCCAGAGGGAGTATTAGTGTTTTTAAGTGATTGAGGCTCTCGTTAATGCGAGCCCTTCTTCTTTTTTCCATTAATGGCTTAAGAGTCTGGAAAAAGACAGAAATCGGTTAATATGAGTGTGAGTTTATAGCTACCACAAGCACAACCGTTAAAATGGTTCAGGGGTGTTCGAAGGAACCCAAAATCATCCTCACCTTTCTCAATTCATGTGCCTCTTTTCTCTGAGCCACAGTCATTCGAGAACCGAATGAGTGGGAATGAGCTTCGGTAATAATGTTTGGAGTCATGATTTGATGGGGTGGTGTCTCTAGATGTGTTCTTGAGAGAGGAGCAGAACGTTTTGTGGTCAGGGTGTGTGAGAGGGGTCTTTTATAGGGTCCTTCCGCGTGGAGGGAGGGCTTTCATTCTATTGTGTCTTCTGTTGGACGCAGAGGGGGATGCCAAAGGGAGTAGATCTGATCTGACTGTCCCAAAAGTTACCATCTGTTGATTGATGTTGACATCATCCAAAACCACTGGTATGCGCATGTGAGTGATGATTATTTTTATTGTCCTACAGACCTCCACTTGTGTTTTATAAAATAGGCCTATACATATAATACATGCATAGGCCTACTCAATAAAATGTGGAAGTTAAAGCGCAATAATTTACAAATGCAAGTTTATTTTGGTTTCATTTTGCTATGGTTTAATATTGTAATTGCTAAATAAACTATTATTTACTACAAGGCGATTTATAATTGTAGGTTACTGTAACTTGTATTTGTTTTATTACAACTTGTACGTAAAGTTTTACAAGGAAAACCGCCATAGATTGGACATCTAATAAATACAGAGCATGATGACGACGCGATAATTAACCAAGCCAAGCTATAGTGTCAACATCTGTCTTACATGTATAGATTTTTCTTATTGCTCCAAAACATAGCAAAACCATGCCGTGGAAAATTATGAAGACTAAGTTCACATTAAGCAAAAGTCGCGAGGTTTAGAATACAACAATAGTTATACATACACACACACACACACACACACACACATATATATATATGGCTATTGTTGTATTCTAAACCTCTCTACTTTTGCTTAGGCCTGTGTAGGCTAGAGATGAAAATAAATGTTTTGTTTAGAAATAAGGTTTTGTTTATATAGAAAGGAGGTTTAAACCGACCTTTGCATTGTGTTTTTTTATATTTTCCAGTGACCAGACATTTTAGTTGTTCGGTGGTTATATTACACCCCTAGCACCTTTCAAATCAGCTATGATCTCACGCGTCTGACACGCGCCGTTACAACAGATGGATGTCTGTTCTTCCAATCACACCAAAGCGCGCCACTAATTTGAATCCCAAACACCCCCCCCCCGGTCAAGACTGCCAAACTCTTCAGTAACATGGTTGCTGTATTATCATCCTATCACGCTGCTTCATTTTTAGCGTGTCTTTCCAAACTATTGGCGTCTGTGTCTGAGCCATTTGACCGAATATGGCAATAAAGCATCACGGATTGACGCAAAAAGCCTTCTCTCTCTCTCTCTCTCTCTCTCTCTCTTTCTTTGTTTAATTTTGGGTTCTGGGGGGTTGGGGATGAGGGACGTAGGGAATAAGGCAACACACGCATAAAATATTAATCCTACAATCATAGGTCTACCACAACCAAAACGCACGTCGCTCTGTTGGTGTGCTGTTATCTGAGGTGTAGCAGTCAAACTGATTGGTAAAGCTAAATGTGTCTAATAAAAAAGGTAACGTGTTTGCTTTTTACACGGTATGCAAGTTATAAGAGTAAAAGCTATTGATTTAGTTGAGGAGCTTTTGGATGTTCAATGGGACAGGCACGCGTCACCATCTCCAAGAGCGCATAAATGAACCTCAGTCTTGTGCTGCTGGTCATGTCCAAAAGGAAAGAAAGAAAAATGCCAAGTGTTGTCTTAGTGTGAACTCACTTAGCCTGATATCATGACACACATTTACTAAATTTGCAGGTTAAACTTGCTGATAAATTATTAGTTAACCTGAAAGACAAGTCTTTCACAAAAGATAATTGCAAGGGTAGGCTATGATCAGTCCTCCTCTTCTGTTTGACAATGTTGAACACGAGGTGTTCTTTATTCGTCCTGTTGATTCATGTCTGTAATGTTTTGTCATAAATCGGTGTATCATAGTCTCAAATCTAACACCAACATTTGTTCAGTATGAAGTTTTCAGTGTGGAATGAATGAGCAGCCTCGGGGTTTGCGAGGTCTCTCACCAGTAACACACTAATTTAAGAGCTCCTCTACTCTTTTATAAGCCAATATCCATTTAGACACTTTACAACTGTACGTTTTAGAATGCATTACAACAACAATGTTCAAATTTACCATTAGGTTTCATGGTTTAATGAATGACCTTATGTATAGTACAGTGGTATCCATTCAAATTTCTACGAAGTTATTTTATTATATTTAGGGTCTTTTAATTGTTATGCATGCTTTCATATCAATCAAGCTAAAATGTACATAGTGCTTGTTAATGTAATTATGGTATTACATTAAATCATATACTGTTTATTTCAGCTGAAAACACGCAAACGCAGCAGACAGATATAATAAAGCCCAAATAAAGTAAGCTTTCCAAGCCAAAACCAACGCCGCTGGCAAACAACTGTTGACATTCAATATCGCGTAGCCTATACTGCTACGTAATTCGTGTTGTTTGGAACTTAAAACCAAATGAGTGCATGTGGAATGGATGGGCGGACACGCGGGGTTACGCGAAGCTGCGGGTCTCTCTCAGCATCACGCTGATACTGCAGACCGAGTATTTGTCTGTGAAAGCGTAATCGTTTTAATTCATTGGCTTTAATAATCCAAATATAATAGCGAATTGATTAAATCATTGGTGAGTCATTTTAAATTAAAGTTATCAATGTAGCAAGAGTCTTCGAAATGATCGCACGTTTCTTTCCTCTGCAGACTGATGATGTATAAAACAAATCATTTTACAACAACACGAACTAATGCTGAACAATACTTATACATCATTTATTAGTCTTTGTTAATGTTAATTTAAGCATTTACAGTTGCATTATTAATAACATGTTTGATAAACAACGACTGTATTTTCATTAACTGACATTAACAAAAGGTCATAAATAATGTAATAATTGCATTGTTCATTGCTCGTTTATGTTAGTTACACATTAACTAAAAGATACTTTATTGTCAAGTGTTATCCACATATTTATGCCTATATCACAATTATTTTTATGTGATCTGATTAGGTTATTTCAAACCTGAATATAGTTAAACCAATCAACGTTGTTTAACATTGCAAATTCTATTTAAAAAAGTGTTTGCAACCATCAAAACCCAGACAAAAGCGGAAAGATGAACATTGCGCGTCTATCGGCCAAACAATTAGTGTTCATCCAGATGAATCTCAACCCAAATATTGCAAAAGCCATCAATAATATATCTAGCACAAACAACATTCAGTCTTAATTCAAATACCCAAGCTAAAAGCCAAGCCATGAACGTACATCTGGTGATGGAAATTCTCACACAAAGACTTGTTTTTCCCCTAGTATGATTAGCCTATGGTGCACGTATTTGTGACGTAGCATTACGTGAAAAGCTTCCCCGTTTTAATATTGTGAGGGAGAAGTGCATCTGCACATGTAGTCAAGAAGGTAGAAGTGAGGAGTGCATGTTTCAATCGCGCCTTTTTAAATTAGGATACATGATTTTAGCGAAATTCTCAGCCCCAGAAGAAATGGACAAAGGCGCGTTTTTTGTAATTGTGCGCACTGGGCCCTTGGGTCTCCGCTCGCGCTAGGCACGAGAACGGCACGAGCCATGGGGACAAAAGGCCAGATGGCTGTGCAATTATAATGAATTATATACGAAGGGACTTAATTTTACATTATGGATCATATTCAAAATCTCATTTTTAAATATAAGAGTAGCCTATGCTATATGTGTTATAGTTCAACGATACGAATACCTGCAAAAATGTACACTGTGTGCTTAAAAATTACATTGTTCACTTCTAGCTCTAGACACTTACATGAGTTTGATAGTATGGCGAGCTCAAAAAGGGCGGACACCCTCCACGCCCACAAAACGCGTGCCTCCTCTTCATTCGAGAGCAGGCTTTCTGAGCAAATGGGCGCTCAATACAAACGCACGACGCACGCTTGCATCCAGAGGCTTCAGCACAGTCATGTTTTCGAATTTGACAGCAGGTACGTTACTGCACGGGTAAGCGTTTTTCCCTCAATGTAATGACAGTTTTGTTGATAAAAGAGACAACTTGAAAATAGGCTACTTTTTCAGCTTTCAGATTAGTCACTTGACTATGAAATGCTTTGTCAGCCAAGCTAAAATGTGTTTCGCGAGTAGTATCTAAACCGATTTTAGAGAAAATATTTAATTTGACTGAATTCCTCTGGCCGTAATCTTCCGGTCGCATGGAAAGGCGTATAACGTATACGCCAAATAAAAACAGAAAGACGTGGCATTGATAAGCAAAATTTGACTTTGGAATGCATATGTTACGCACGTGTTTGCCGTGTATGTAATTTGCAATTTACGCGTTCATATCATTCGCATATACCTCTACAACCCAAATCTCACTTATTGCGTATCATATGCATGCCAAAGTCAACTTCTGGTAAATCGATAGTCATGAAATTGAAGCATGACGTTCTTTATTGAGATCGGTTTGTTTAGAAGCCACAATGACTGTAAATACTAAACTGATTACAACAAATTGTTTCCATATAATTTACATGTACCATGAACGTTTAATCGAAACGTATGGACAGATTTCAATGATCACTGTAATTTCAAATCGTAGCCAAAATTATAGGCTAATTATAATGTATTTTCCATATAAACATAACCATTATCATCGCGTGTGACTATTGTCCTGTGAGATCATGGCATTCTCATCTCCTTAAACTAAAAAATATTATATATCGTTATGATTTATGCTCCTATATTTAAAAACTACATTGGTAAGAGTGTGGGCGTTAGCATTAGGGTTTATTCAGAGTTTGTACTTGACTCAGCAATGTTGCATGCTATCAGGATCAAGTATTTTAATCTTTGATTAGGCCTATTACAGTGTTAAATATCGTAAAACATTGTACATTGTTTCAGTATGTTGTTTTAGCGTGCAAAAAGTAGTCTATTATGTTACTTAAATATAGTTTGCTATCTATTTTCAATATAAAAACTTTGTATGTAAAACTGTATATAGAATTGCTGCATTTAAGAGTAGTAGACCATGTAAAACTGGTCTTTCGGGGTTAGAGACCCCCTCTAACTCATGCAGAATCACAGAAGTCAGAAAAGTTATTTTTATATGTTTGGATTTTAATTGAATTACCAGGACACTGCATTTTATTGTATCAAAGTAATCCTTTAGTGTCTTTTACATCGAAAGCATTCCTGATTTGGGGGCAGTGGTCACGTGGGAAGTATTTACATAAAGCATTAGGGACATCTTATTTGCTGTTTCCCAATGGCACCGTAACTTAAGTAATGCTACAAATAACTTCAAGGTGTTTTAGTGCATCGTATGGCCCGCAAAGAAAAAAAAAAATATAAACCTACAACTAACTTCCTGCTCTCTTACGCGCAAGAGGGCTCTGTTTCCAGCATTGGTGTCATTGTTTTTTAGGGGAGTAGACTGGTAAAAATCACTAACATGCTGCTCCAGTGTTGCACTTCCTTATTAAGATTAGCATGGCGGCTTTTACCACAAAAAAAAAAAAAAAAAACACACATACACACAGTTATTATAATTGAATTGGTGACCACAAATTAGTCAAGGCTTCACACACAAACATGCTGATTTACGTAAGTGCTGTGCAATCAAACATAGTAATCCTTATTAGTAATTATCTGTCATTTGCCAGAATTCATTCAGGGTTTTCCCTGATCACGGAACTTCCAGTGACCATTTAGGTAAGTAAATGTGTGTCTGCTGTCTCTAGATGTAGGGTTAGGGCTAGGACATAGAATATATAGGCTTACAGTTTATAATAGTTAAAATCATTAAGCCAATGGAATGTCCCTATAAAACATGAAAAACCCAACGTGTGTAGGCTACTTGTTTAACTTTTTTTGTTTGATAGTGAATTATGAATTATGGTGCAATTTTGTTGGATCCCATAAGGAAAACAGCGTATGCATTATATGCAAGGGACAAGTAGGAAGCTTTCTGTGGAGGGTGGCGATAGGGAATAGAAAATACTATTAGTTTAGTATAAAAAATGTACGTTTATGGAAAGTCAGAATAACTATATAAAAGCGCGTGTGTGAAGGGACCATTGCTTTAAATAGTACGACAAATAAAAACATTGGCGTATATGACATGCAAGTGTTTGGCATGCATACAATATCAAGTTGTTGCGTGTGTGTGATACGAAATTTCTTGACCTGTATATGAGATGCAGTTTTTGCGTACATATGATACGCATCCACCCCACAACCCTAATCCTACCCATCGTGTAGCTTATACACGTCAAAGTCCAATATTGCGTATCTATAGGCTACCACGAGTTTTTGTTTTTATTTGGCGTACTATTTAGCCTATACGCACATCCATAAGATTGGGTAGCATGTCCCCAGAAGGATAGTAAAACAGAAAATAAGTAAATTGTTTATTATAAGGTGTAACAATGCAGATAGGTTTTCTGAAAAGTACATGGTTAGGGGATAGAAAATATCGTTTGTTTGTATAAATCTATCTGTATAAATCCCCGCAATTCACAGAAACGTGTGTGTGTGTGTGTGTGTGTGTGTGTGTGTGCGCGCGTGTGTCTGTCTGTCTGTGTGTGTGCGGCATGAGTGAACAGAGAATGCAAAATAAAGCTACTTTACCACCTGGATTCCGAGTCTTCATTAATAACATAAACACACATGCACACAAAATAAAGTGATTTTGTACTCATCTGTGTTGTCTTATTTAATTTAGATCTAAATATCTGCTTCATTGTGTCCCTGAGATATAATATTTTGCTGTAACATTAATCTTAATCGTTGTCTGTTGTTGTTCTCAATTCTCTTCTGAATGTCAGCCAGATAACATAATATGGTGAGCGCAGAATTAAGTGAATATTCCAGGTAAAATACATAAATTTTAGTAAGGTCATTAATGAAAGCATGGCTAGGTTGCTCCTTGAAGTAACGGACATATACCCTAATATAAATACAATAACTTGTATTCTAATATACATGTAAACGTGTTCAACTACTATACATAACGATAAAAGAGCTGAACAAAGAAGGTCATATATACATATAAACACAGACACAAAGTCATTTCTAGATTAATTCAGTATCCTGTGCGTCAGTCGGCGCTAATGAACGGCACACGCAGGGGTGGCAGATGGACTCTGCCCGCGTTGCGTGAAGGAACGGCAGATAAACAACCTGCACAGGAATTTTGAGATGCAGCAGAAAATCGCACTATGAAATTATACTCTAGGCTGCATATTAATATAAATAAATATGGTTTAATAAACAATCATCATCATGACGCGCTGGAACTTTGCATCAATGTTAAAAGGAAACAAAGAAAGAAAGAAGGAAAGAAAGAAATTGCATGTATTGCATAGCTTTTCAAATATTAGTTGCGAAGTAGTCTAGCAGGTCTATCCTTCGTTTAAATAAATAAATAAATAGTTTATGTGATGCGTGTTAATGTGTGTCAAAGAAAAGATTGCGCATACCAAAGTGCACTGTCTGATTTTCTCACTCCTTGTGGAAGAGCTCAAACACTGTCTTGAAAAAGTCCCATGCGGGATTGGCAGCAGATGGCCACTACAATGGAGTTTCGGTTGGCCTAATTGGAGGGAAATTTGAATAACTGTCACACGCTCGACGCGTGCAGTTTATATGCCACCTTTTCCAGGCTCCCATGCTCTCCTCCTTTCAGGGAATGACCGTTAGAGTATCTGTCTGAATTGCACTTGGTAGCCTACTTTCACACGAGTAATTTGCGAGGAACTTGAATATATCCGTTGGACAAAGATGAGACAAAGCCCATTTACTGTTGACGTGACCTAGATCTTTGATAAGCCACACAAAGATGTTGACAACATGATGTTAAATGAAAGTGAATAAACGCGGGTCACAGAGACACCCCATTTTTAAATGCTAAATTGTGACAAGTTTATAAGCCTGTGGCCTATGCCTAAACTAACTAACGGGGTATACATAGAGAAATTGTATCATATAGCCTAATAGTGTTTATTACATTGTCACAGATTTTACTCTAGACCAAAATATTATCCTAAATTATAAAGGTAAATCAGTCAGAAATGTTAACTTGAATAGATTCTTGAAACAATTGCAGGTTGCAACTGTTGTATAATATTCTGAGTTAGAAATTTGATAGATGATTGATAGATTAATGTACGGAAAATTATTGTAAAGCATTTCTATGAGTAAATGCTTTTTTTTTTAGATATTTAGAATTTGAAATCTTATAGACAAAGCAACTTTGAATTTTAATAAAACATATATTTAAAAAAAACATATATTTAGACTTTATAACGATGTAAAACTACAAAGTAATGTAATTATGATGCGTTTTTGTAAGCACTGCTCGACAATAAACGATCAGTTAGCCAAAGATAAGCTGTCCTGTGAGACTTGTCTCTCACAGCCCCTGAGGGATTATCCATTAATAAGCCTGGCTCGTGCCTCTCTGTATAGTTAAATAGATGAGGATGGCACGCGTCAGGCACGCGACTGACGCCACATGGGAGATGTCAGCATAAATCACGCGCCATCTCCAGCAACTGCTGTTGCGCATATGGAGACGATGGGTGTTGAATACATTGAAATATAATAGAGAATACTATTGTTAGATGCACTATGTTTTAAATAAAAAGAAATGAAATATTGTAAAGAGTGCAAGTGTTTATTTGTTAATAAATAAATAAAAAGAAAACGACATAATTGAACAGTAAATGTAAAAGTCAGTAAAACCTGATTGTGTGCCTTAATGCGTCCATCACTTGCAAAACGCAAGCCTCTAGAGGGCACACAAATCTAAACTAGTAATTTGATGTAAAGGCAAGGGAGCAGAGTTAGAGGTGGTTTTGTAGGCAACATCAATGCCTTGAATTTTATTAAAATGTGGGTTTTTCAGATGTAAATGTAAAAACAATATATAGGCTATTTATTACACCATATGCAAAAATACATTTAAATAATTGAGGCCAAATCAAATAACAGAATCATATTATAAATTAAATATTAATCTTTATTTTGTTTAAAATGAATGATTAAATTAAAGATGTTAAAAATTCATTATACATTTTCATATTAACTAATATTTCCAACATCTGACACCTAAATGGCACTTTAGCGTCGGCGACAAAAGAGGCAGGGACCCCAAAGGGAACTGCTGTTTTTTTTTTTTTTTTAGTATTATTATTATTATTAGCCTATTGTTACTAATTCATTTCAAAACAAATCTCACCAACGAGCACTAGACGCATGGATAAGGTACTACAGCGCTACAGTGAATGTTGTGCGAGCCTGCCATCTATTGGTTATATATATATAAGCCAAGGTCTTTGAGGTAATAAAATCAACAGGTTGCACTTGCCTGTTTCACAATACTATCGAATACAGATGAAGCATAGAGATTTAGTAAGAGGCTAAAGTTTGCTATTTGCATTTAGTAGCAATCGCATAATTTTAAATAAGAGAAAGTAGAGAACAATAAACGTTCTTCTACAAATAAAAAAATAATATAGATTAAAAAAAACGTGAATGAAACAAATCCGCATATGCATAAATTACGCATAAATACCTAATAACCTTGTTTCAGAAAATAATTACACCAGACAAGAGAACTAAACTACTATTAAACAGCGTCAACATTACGCGCTGTCCCTTTAACATCTGAGCCGATTTAAGTGGGGCCAGCATGTTACAGTTCTCCTCCCCTTAATGGATTATTCACAAGTTCAGTCCCTCAAGACTTCTGAACGAACCGTTTGACAACAGGCCATAGACTTCATCCAAAGCGAACGCACTGGTTTTGCGCTTGTTTTGTTAGTTTTTGTTTAGTTAAGGAACTTAACAGGTTAAATCTAGGCTAATGTAAGTGTATAGGCAAGATCAGTATAGCACATGGATACGTTCAAAGACGACTAGGAAGACCGTAACGAAATGCTTGGCTGGTTTTCTATAGGTAGAAGCTACGCGATGAATGGAGGTAACATTTTGTTAAAATGCCATATAATGAATAATAATAGATCAAGAGAATATATTTCTTAGATATAGGTAAATACCTTTATGGTCTGGTGATTCAAACAAAGAGGGATGAACAGAACAAAGTAATACGCGTTCTGTGGCGTGGACTTCTGTGAGCTGACGCTTAATGGTGCGCTAATAGTCATTTGTTTGGAGGCGCTGCTGCATCATCATGGTGGTCGAGAGGACACTTCTCGCAGCGAGGCAAGGGGATGTGCAAACTCTGAAAGTACAGTTAGCGGAAAAAGTTCTTAATGGGGATGTGAAAGACGTGCTGGGAGCTACTCCCGTACACCACGCCGCGCGAGCGGGGAAGCTCACCTGTCTGCGGTATTTGGTCGAGGAAGCAGGTTTACCGGCGAGCAGCCTGGCAAGAAACGGCGCAAGTCCTGCGCATGACGCCGCGGCCACGGGGAACCTGAGCTGTCTTCAGTGGCTCGTGACGCACGGAGGATGTCGAGCGGCCGTGAGTACCTTTACGCACTCTTTAATGGCTAACAACAGTGTCCACGTCTGTGCAGTAGTAATAACAGTAACTACACTCTTTTAAAAAAGGCTTCTTTAAAGGCATTGGTGGTTCCATTAATATCCCTGAAAGACAACAACAGACTACAACAACAGAAAGAGAGTAAGAAACAAAGAAACAACATTCATTTGTGCAAAGAGTGTACAACTTCTTTTTACTTACAGTGAATATAGTGTTTTTATAACATGTACAGTACTCAACTGCAATGTATATTTTGGAGCTATGCAATATTTAATGAAAACAAACTGCTGTTGATGTTGGATACAGGTACAGTTGGTTTAGTGCTATGGGTATGTTTAAAAGTGAGGCAGGTCAACAGTGTAATTCTAAACGCAATTACATGCAGGTATTTCTTAAAATATAAGTACAGTGTAAAACATCTATGTACACAATAAGTGAATCTTATCAAATGATTAATGTAAATGTATAAACAGTAAAGGCCAACTATTGTAAAGTAAGAGCAAACAAATCTGCACAAATAATTAACAACATATTAAAAATCATAGTACAATAAAAAAAATAAGCATAGTTAAATACATTTGCAACAGTATTATTAATATTATTAATATTTTCAAAATGCCATGCAATTAGACATGGACCAAGATCATTTGCAAGTGCTGTGGTGGTGTGTAATGTTTTTTAGTGATTTAGGAAAAAATATTGGCCTCCCTATAGCTCTGGGCTTATTGTCCTGCCTTTACCCTCATTAATTATGCCACTGTTGTCTTGCTTTTTGGCATTTAAAATCATTAAGCTTACCTGACAAAACTTAAATCAATAAATGCCTAATGGAGACGTTGAAGAACACCATCGATGTATGCTCAGCACCACACTGGGGCATAAACTGATTCCATGCCCTAGTCCTCACCTCATATGCTAAGAAATCTCATCTCATTAGTAGCAGATCCTTATAATGCTCATTTAACCTTCGGTCTCATGGTCAGAGAATTTACTCAACAGTGTTTCCAATGTCTTATTAAGAGTATGACTTCAGTTTAGCTGCTTGACCCATGGCGTGGATAATACCGTACGGCTGGAGTCAAGAGTGTGATTCATGCAGTGAGTATAATTATGGAATGAAGCCAGTGTGTGCTGAGCTGGCGGTCTCATTGTACCCATGCAAAACAATGAGAGGAAAAGATTTCAGTGGAATGAGATGGAAGTGCCAGTTGTTGTGGATAAAGTGTGGTCTCATACAGTATGCCTTCCATAAGCATCATGAGCTGGAAAGCAGTTCTGAGTTAGAATAATTTTTTACACAGATTATACATTTTCCAGACACCTGACTGAATAACTTGTAGTGTACTGCAATATTTTTGGTGTAAGGTAAAATATTTTTGGTGTAAGGTAAGGTATTCTATTTTAAATGTACTGTATAGCAACTTTGTCTTTACAAATGTTTAATACTAGTTTAACTAGTTTGTGCTTTCTCATTAATTATAATAGTGAAGATGCTGATGGTATAAAGCGAATTTGGCGAGCTGTCCGGGGAGCGAGCCGGGAGAACGGCAGGCTCCGAACCCT
>JAUCMS010000145.1:19810906-19823765 GCA_032357445.1 Enteromius radiatus | reverse complement strand
TGGCTCATCTGAACATTCCGTGAATGGGAGTCTATGGGAGTTTTTCCAGTTTTGATTGCGATTTTTAGGAAAACCGTAAGTCGGATCAGTTAGAAAAGATATAGCACACCCCGTGAGATCAGTCTGAAGGTCTGGACCGAGTTTGGAGTCTGTAGAGTTAAAGCTGTAGGAGGAGTAGTGTTTAAAAATTTTTAGTCTCAGAATAATAATAATAAGTTTAAGTGCTACATCAGTAAGTTGGCTTTTTCAAGCCAACTTAATTAGACTGCTTATTTGTTTTCCTTTTGATAAATGATGTTTTTTTTCAGTTTGAAGCACATTCTGAGTCTTTCTCTTTCAATCTCACATCCAGAATCTCCTCTTCTCCCTGGGCGGATCGTTCTTATACTATGCAGATCACTTCAAGCTTTACAGTGGGTTCTGTGCCAATCACATTAAGGTGCAGAAAGTTCTGGAAAGAGGTAAACCATAAACATAAGCCTCATCTGACATGCCCCATGGCATATTTCAACTGTCATCTTGAGCCTGGTTTATATCATTCTTTGGTTTGTCTGATGGCAGCAAAAACAGACCGGGCATTCAAAGAGTTCCTGGAAGCGAGGAACCCCACCAAACAGCACTCATCCACCCTGGAGTCCTATCTCATTAAACCCGTGCAGAGAGTCCTGAAGTACCCGCTGCTGCTGAGGGAGCTGGTGTCTCTCACCGACCCTGAGAGTGACGAGCACAGCCACCTCACAGGTGAGGGACCACCTCAAACCTGTCATCATTCACTCATTTGACTTTCTTTTAAGTTCAGTCAGCCTTTATTCCATTAGGGTTTCGATATGAATTCAGTGGGTCAGGGTTGACATAAATTGTCTCTTTTTTTGGTGCAGAGGCATTAAAGGCTATGGAGAAGGTTGCCAGTCACATAAATGAGATGCAGAAGATCTACGAGGACTACGGCACAGTGTTCGACCAATTAGTAGCAGAGCAAAGCGGCCCTGAGAAGGAGGTGCATACAATTCTACAAGCGCTTTTAAACTCATACAGTATATTTCCCTTTATGATTTCAATATCTTAAAAATCTGTGTGTTGTGTGTCTCAGGTCACTGAGATCTCCATGGGAGAGTTCATCATTCACAGTTCAGCACTCTGGCAAAACCCTCTGCCCTCTTTGGGCCGCATGAGAAAAGACCCTGAACTCACCCTCTTCTGTAAGTCTGATCTGATTTACTGTAACTTATAACTGTAAACCTTATGTAATATTAAGGAGTCAGTGATCTAAGTTTAAGTGTTTTTATTCTTCCAGTCTTCAAGAGAGCACTCATTTTGGTGTATCGGGAAAGCAAGTTAAAGAAAAGGATGGTGAGTTGTGGAACGTAGCACATGGTGCATTTAATAGTCTGTCAGTTGCTAAAATTATATACAGTAGTGAACATTTGAAGTGGATCAAAAAAGTTCAGCAAAGTTGTCATAAGACAAGAACACATTTTGGTTGTAGGTTTTAAGATAGAATTAATGAAAGGTTTTGATACACTTCAAATGTTGAAGCATGTATGTTGACTACTGTATATATATATATATATATATATATATACTGTATGAAGGTTTGAGGTTGTGATTAATAGTGTTTTTAGGCTACATTAAATGATCAGTTTTATACTGACAGCTAACAGACATTTCTATGTTTTTCCAACTAGACTTCTTCACGGCCTGGAGATCTGGATCCTTTTAAATTCCGCTGGCTCATTCCTGTTTCATCCCTTCAGGTCCGACCTGGAAATTCAGCAGGTGTGTGTAATAACCTTTGCGTGTAAACTAAGAGATGAACATAGCTTTGACATGGATTAAACATGGTTTCTGTCAGAGTGGAGACAGACCAAGATAAATATGGTATTCAAATGGAGGATTTTAAGAAACACTTCTTGAACATGTCACATCAGAAAAAAAAAAAAAAATATATATATATATATATATATATATCACATGGTCTTTTTAAAAGGCCAATAGCCAGAATTAAAAACCAGTCTATAAATTGCTTAAACTCTACTTTTGCCTCTTTCAGGGTCAGAAAACCCTTGTGTTTGGGAAGTTGTTCACACCAAGTCTGAAGTGGAGGGACGACCAGAAATGTCCTTTCAGCTCTGCAGCAGGTAATATTAAGAGTACTAGCCATTCAGCATTACAGTATAATTGAGACTGAGCTATCAATTTGAACATTTATTAGACATTTCACTAGTTCGTGCTTTCTCATTAATTATAATAGTAAAGATGCTGATGGTACAAAGCGAATTTGGCGAGCTGTCCGGGGAGCGAGCTGGGAGAACGGCAGGCTCCGAACCCTAAAGGCCTGAGCCCTAGCGAGGGCAGGGTTCGGTGCCCGGCTCGCGCTCTCGGTGCCCCCCGGAGGAGAAGGGAGCTGAGTGGCGGAGGAAGGGAGGAGGAGGATTTGCAAAAGCGAGATGTGAATGAGAGAGGAAAGGGCGAATTTATAGCGAGTGGGTTAGCTTGTGATTGGATGAACTTGATTGCGGGATGAGGAACAGCTGTGATAATTAATTCGGCCAGCCCTCCTCCTGAAACTTTGTTATTATCAAAACGATCCCTTAAACAGAAATTCCAAAACTAAGTTTTAGTTACCATACATGCTTGTCAGTACGTTTGGCAGCTCACTTTTACCATATTTCAAAGACAGCAGAAGCGATTATGAAAAGACATATAAAGATTTAACTATGTTCTACTCAAGTGGGTCAAACAAGGACTCATCTTGTACTAATAATGGTTGTTTTGCATTCTTTGCATTCTTCTATTGTATAGTCAGAATTGTCATGAACTACAAACTAAGGATATTTTAAGTCAAACAAAAAATAAATCAATTAAATATATATATATATATATAGTCTAAATTAGATTAAAGTGTCTGTGTAGTTATTCCAAGGTGTAAACCATAAATAAGACCAGCCAGCTTGTGTTTTGTATATTTGGATACAGTCATGTGAGTCACATTTTTTTGATAGCTAGTTCATAAACTGTATATCATTCTTTTTTAGGTGAAAAAAATAAAAATTTAAATATAGAGCTTAAAGTAAGGCACTTAATACTTTATCTTTTAGTAGACCTCATTTCAATCTATGAACCACTGTCTTTTGGCATTGCAATGAAATACTTAAAAAACATTTTGCAGTTTTCCTAGAATTTTGTTTTGATCATTTTTTAAAATTGGATTCTAATGCAATTAAATATATGTGAAACGTAACATTAATGTTGTTCTATGTCTAGTGGTATACATCACCTCATCATTTCAAGAAAGTGTTGGACATAATGAACTAGTAACTGGAGCTCCCGCTGTTGTCCATTTTTCCTTCTGTGCACATGCAGTAGTGGAAGTTATCTCTGCCATCAATGGGGAGCGCGACGTCTACAGCAGGGCGTCACGTTACATTATTGTGTTTCATACCTGCACTGCAAGTTGAATGACTACAAAAAACCTTTACCAGTTAAATATGATCCAGCAGATACTTGAAATCATTCAAATTTTGTCTCATACAGTATGAATATAGCTTGTTAAAATACACCCATGTTCCCTGTCAGTGCTTTACAACGTGTAACATGCGAATTGTTGAAAAACTGAAAAATTTAGAAATGTACTGATATTTCCGTATTCCAGTCGCATGTGAGTTATTGTATAATATATTTTAAATATGTGTTGTTTATTATGTCCTGTGTTGTTTACAGGATAAGGACAGCTCAGGGGCCACTGTCCTGCACCTGGCTTCTCGCTTCAGCCATCATGAGATCATTGATTGGCTGCTGAAAAGTGGGGAAGGGGATCCTACTGTTGCCACGGATACGGGGGCGTTGTCTGTTCATTATGCTGCAGCTAAAGGGGACTTACCCTCGCTCAGGCTGCTACTGGAACACAGCCCACAGTAAGATCATACAGTGCAGACAGTTTTGTTTGGTAGATTTTAACCAAAGTATCGGGAAATCAAAATTTCTACTGGAAATGTAAAATATATAGCCAAAATAGGGCAAAATTTCACTTTTTATTATATTAACACACACGCACACACATGATAGCATAGGCATTGTTTCACATTCATATTCCTTTAAGTTCCTTGTGATTGACAGTCATGGCAAACTTTAATGTTCTGATTCAGATTCTGATATTTTTAAAGCTTAGGGCAAATTTATTGATTACAATAAAGGAAAGTGCCTTATGAATCTATATATAATAGATTCATATTAACATTTGAATTTATTCTAAACCAATTTAACAGCAGTATCAGAGAGATATTTGCTTTTTAAGAAGCAGAAAACAGAAAACGTGAGTTGTGCATGTTCGTGGAAAAACATAGTGAGGTGTGCGGTTGCGAGAAAGTTACTAGAGTGTTCTGGGTGGTTACCTGCTGGTCCAAGTAAGAAGAGTCCATCCACTAAGCCTCTATGATATTCTGCTAGTCGTTTTGTTCATTTGATCATCCAACAGGTAAAAAACAGTGTTTAGGTGTTTAATATGAGCATTTGTCTGCATATTTATAAGCACTGCTTATAAAAATGGATTGTTTATAGTATATGCAAAGTAAACACTAATTAACACTAAGTGATGTTGCCAAACTAATTTTGTGAGGAGCGTGCGCGAATAATCAGACACAGCTGGCTCTGCATTTCCCAATCAATCATCTCATTCTATCTTATCCATATCTGTCAAACATATCCACTATAAATAAGCCCATTTCCTTCCCTTTCGTATCTCATTTTAACCATCCCTCCTCCTCCTCTTTCTCCGCCTTTGTTCCGCACCTTCCTCCACGGGGGGGGGGGGGCACGCTGGGTTGGAGCCGGACGCCGAGCTCTGCCCTCGCAAGGGTTCAAACTACTAGGGCTCGGAGTTCGCCAATCTCCCGGACAGCACGCCAAACACACTTACTATTTGCATTATGAGGAAGCACAAACTCGTGAATTACAAAAAAAAGTCCAAAATCCACAGTAGCAATGCAGCAGCATTTTTATATAAGAAATAGTTAGGTTCTTCAGGAAGGGCTCTTGGTTTCAAAAGCCATAAAGAGTATAATGGTTTTAAAAGACTGATATGATTATGCCTAATTTCCTGCTATATATGAGCACTGTTGTGTTTATGGCCATACAATCTGCACTGGAGCCTGCTGCCAAGATCAATGTCCACTATCATCAAACCCAGCTTTAGTCAGCTATTACCACTGCATGTTTGTGGTGATACAAATGATTCTGTCTATACTGTAAATAGAAAATGTATGTTGATGCGTTAAACAAAGTTTGAGTGAGTGCCACCAAGTAATAGTTTTCAGCAGATTCATGCACATGACGAAAAAAAGCATGAATTTTGCTGGGTCAGCATTGTGATGGGGAAAAAAAGGTGAAATGTTTGTGATGGTCTGAACATACACTGACAGCAGATGATTCAAATTTAATTTTTTGTCACACTTGATTTTTTAAAATGTATTTTTTGCAGACATTTGTCTCTGTAGTGTGAGGAATCTGAAGAACATTTTTTAGTTCTCAGGATAACATTTTAATAAGTTCTCACTATTAACTAGTTGCTTATCAGCATGCCTATTATTAATATATTGGATGGTTATTTTTGCTTGGTTATAAAACACATATTCTGCACAACCATATTTTGCACCCAATAACTAAACCTAACAATTATCCATTAATAAGCAGCAAATTAGTAATTTATTGAGCCAACTGTCATTAATAGTTAATACCTTAAAATAGTGTTTCACTATTACTGTACATACAGGTTTTGTCTCAATAAACACCCACACTCATTAATATATAGCAAGGTAGTTGTTGAGTTTAGGTATGGGGTAGGGTTAAGGAAACTAAAATATGGTCACACAGAATAAAACAATATATGGTTTATAAGTACAAATAAACAACAAATATGCTAGTAACATGCATGCTAAGCAAATGGTTGCAACTAGTTAGAGAATTGGTCCCTAAACTATTTCATGCATTTGATCATTTGAAGTTACTGTCTTTGTACCCTTAATGGTAAAATATTTGCACATTTCTTCTGCTAGTGTAAGTTTTAAGGGCTGATTCAGAAGTAACAAGAAGTGACAGTAATGGTGAAGTGATGCTGTGCAGATCAAGCAGAGAATTTCAGATTGTGTAGTCTTCTGCATCCTTGACACTCCAAGAAATGTCTTGAAAAAAATAATAAAATCTACTGTGTTATTATGAAGGAATTTTCCATATAAATGTTCACACATTACACATTGGGTTTTACGGTTAAAGGAAATGTACTTAAGCTTCATAGATGATGTCTATGCAGAAAGTTACCAGTATGCTAACACTTTATAATAACTACACACTATGAATGATTAGTTAAGCATTAGTAAATACTAAATTCATTCTTTATAAACCATTGTTCCAACATTATTGTGCATTAGTAAACAGTTTACACGTGCATCTATAAATGCTTTGTGCATGAGCATAGATATATCATGTTTAATAATTGTATTTTCATACTTTATTAATGTTATGATGTACCGGCTGTGCGAGCTTGCGCTCTTGCTTCCCCGACAGGCAGGCAGGACCAGGACACAAGGATTCATGAATAAACTGGGTTTAATAAAACAAGAGGGAAACCGCAGAGAGCTACACAGAGCTCCGCTGACGGCACGACACAATTAATGATCAGTTTATATATATATATATATTTATTACATTATTTACAAACCAGTTATTTAGGAGTTGTCAGTGTTTAATAAGATCATTTAGAAAGTTTAAGTAAATGATTAATAAATTATTTAAATTTACATTAATAAATCTTATTATTTAGACACATTATAATAGTTGCTCAGTGTGTTCATAAATGCTTTATTAACACATATTCCTGCTGTAATTAATAATTAAGTCAGGTAGTTATAAAGCATTAGGTAGTTGCCAGACGTCTATTTTTGTGAGCTCTAGATCTGAAGTGAGGACTGTTTATACCTTTATAAAGCAGATGTAAAGGCTTATTTATCTTCCAAACAGAAAAGTTAAACAAACACTACACAGAGGGATACAGAACACAGAATTTCAGCATTTTGTGTTGTTTTTCTGATTTAAAGAACTGCTTCTTTGAAAATCAGCACACACTGTGAAAATAAAATAAACAATGCTATCAATTCATTCTTAGTAAATCCTCTCTGAAAGTTTAATCAGGAAAAGAGATATTGCTTATTCTCATTCAGGTCTGTGTACTCTTGTCTCAGTGGGCACTGTCAGTATCACACAAGTGATAAACTAATGAGGTAAACAAATACTCTTGAATAGAAGCCTGCTATATAGGAGTTTTCTGCATTGTTAAGAAAGGGTTGCTTTTGGAGGGTAGAGATAACATTCTGAGGTCATAGGGGTTCGGGCATGTGTATTGTAACTGTATTATCTTCTCTTCTTTTTACAGGGAAGGTCTCTTGGTCAAGGGTCATGAATCTCGACATTGTCATTAAAAAGATACATTACGTAGGTCATAGCATAGTGTTGTGGGATGATTTATAAACCATTAGTATGCAATAATCGATTTCTAAATACAAAATACGCCATTTTTACAGCCAAACTCTTCTGTAATGAGAAGCAAAGCATTGCTGACAGGATTAATGGTAGTAAATAGTATTGCAATCTTGCGTTGTTACAGCTATAGGCAGTCATTATAAAGTAACAGAGCAGTTTACTAGCTAATCAACTACTAATCAATGCCTCCTAGCGACCTACTAAAGTTGACACAACTTGACAATGAAAAAATTGATAAAATTTGAAAGCTGAAAGCCCTGATACCTTGTTTCATACCAGAAGTAACCTGCTTTCTCTTGTCTGTCAACACGTTGTCAGTTTCCTCTTTGCTCTGCGGTATATTTTTTACTGTGTGAGAACATGATTTGTAGTGTGAGATAGCAACAGTAACTAAGGGTAGACAGACAGTTCTTGCTAAATTAAAAAATCATTAACCACAATTTTGCCTTGATAAACTCCTAATTCTCTTCTTATTAAAAGTTAGTAATGTATTTTTTTAATTGGTAGGATTAGGGATGTAAAATAAAGGATGCAGAATATGTGCTTTGTAAACAGCACAGTATGCTAATAATAGGCATGTTAATAATAAGCAACTACTTAACAGTGAGAATTAGTCCCCTAAGTGTTACCTAAAATTACATAAAATTTAAAGACACTATTACTTCTGTTACCTGTTAAAGCAACACAAAATAGCTTGTGGCAGTGAAGAACTTACATTTAGCCTGCAATATGTAATAGAAAATATAAAGCATAAAATGAATGCTTATGAGA
The DNA here is from genome assembly GCA_032357445.1 of Enteromius radiatus. NCBI lineage: Eukaryota > Metazoa > Chordata > Actinopteri > Cypriniformes > Cyprinidae > Enteromius > Enteromius radiatus. The sequence goes on along the minus strand of JAUCMS010000145.1, from coordinate 19,815,464 downwards.
AATGTTGTCCTCTTCTGCTGTATCACTGTCTTTTGTCTGTGGCAGGACACACCGAGCATTATCAACTCTGGTCAGACTGACCGCTCAATGGAGCGTGCTGTTGGTCTCATTAGGGTATCAGTGTCTTTTGTGAAAGGATATGTGCCGGGACAGATGTAGATAAAGGGAATGAACCAGCGATTTATGAGAAGAGATCAAATTGGGGTGTTGCTCATGCGTATCCTGTTCTCACAGGCCATGAAGGACATACTGTGGTTCTGTTGTGATAAAGCTAATGGTTCACATGAATGCACTGGTCATAAAACTCAGTGTAGACATAAGATGCACAAAGGGGGTGGGAGGCAGTTACACAACCAGCTAATGCAGATTAGGGACACTAACTCGCTTTACTGACCTCATGTGTCAGAGTTGTGAGGATGGATTCTTGCTACTTTGTCTCATGGCATAAAAGCACTTGGGTGCACTTTTTAGTGAGACATGAAACACGTACCAATAATCACACATCGTTGCAAAATTGCTGTTTCCAAAATAAATGAACACTAAAAGCAGTAAAACCTTTTATTCCTTTTGACACAAATTTACGGTTTAAGTTAATAAAGCATTAATACGTTTAGCGGCAGTCCCTGGATATTTGAATTCTGAAAGTGCAAAGAAGAACACATTTTTATAAGAACGGGTTGGATTCTTATTTGTTCAAAGTGTTAGAATCAAAGGTGACAGAGTTGTTGATGTATTTTTTGTGAAATATAAATTATAGATATATTAGATATAAGTTGATTAACAATTGATAAGAAACAGACTAATACTGCTTCCTTACATTCTTGTAAATAACTTTTATTCACTGAGAATCTTCACTCTCTTCCAGTCAGTGTAAATAATATTGAAACATAACTAAAAATATTTTACTGCCCTTTTTGGTTACACTTTATTTTGATAGTCCACTTTATACATTCTACTATAAGTCATTTTGCCAACTAAATGTCAACTAATTCTCATTAATTTGCAACTATATGTCTACTAACCCTCTGAGTAGACCATTAGGTAGGTTTATGGTTAGTAGAATAAGGTGAACCCATCAAAATAAAGTTTTAAGAAGATATTAAGCAGACAGTCTGCTAATACTCTGACTGTTAGATGACATGTAGTTTCAGAGTTACTTACTATTAGTCAGGGGAATAGCATCCATTTTAAAAAGTGGATATGCATAATGCATAACGGGCAACAAAAGACAGCAGAACCCAATAATCAGTTATGTCTCATTTAGCAGACACTTTCATTCAAAGCAACAAGTAGGAGAGCACATGTGAAAGTATGTGAGATTTGAAGCTAATAGTAGACGCGCTCAAGAGATGAGCCACCTTGTGATTGTGATTGCTAGTTCACTCAAATCTAAGTAATAAATCAAAGAACACCTGTGGAAATGTCAATGTGTCAAAAAAAGTGCCAGGGACAGAATTAACTGTTTCAAAATATGATTGCTACGCCCCTGCTGTTAGTAGAATGTCTAAAGTGGACTTTTGTCATTTTTAGTCCTTAGTGCAGATATTGTCCTTACATGATACATTGTGTTTCTATAGTCTGAAATTTTGCATTCTAATAAAGCAAAATGTTATATAAATGATTTATGCTGTTAATAATTACAATAAGCCATAAGGAAAGAGAAAGTACACTTCAATCACTCAATATTAATAATCTAAATCATATTGTTTGTAATTAGCTATTTTGAAATGTAGTCAGTTTTAGAGTGAGGTGTCCATTTAAGAGGAAAGTGCTCATTTACTAATGTATATACAGTATAATTTAGGATTTTTTTTAAAATACAGTATTATTTAGGATAAAAAAATTCACCATCCAATTAAAGAGATTTTAGCTTATTTTACCTTAAATGTATCCCTTTTTTGGTGTAACCTTACATAGGTTGAGTAATATTAAATAATTAGTTTAGATGTTACTTTTTTAAGGATACCCTTTTTTTGTGTATATCAGCTATAAATATAGAGCGGTTTATCAGATGAGATATAATTTTTCTTAGTCTAACTTAGGGATATAATGGTATCAAAACTTCACGGTATACGGTAATACCTCGGTATGAATGGCACGGTACGGCATTTGTTGAATCATTTACAGGAAAAACAAAACTAATGAAGAGACTAAAAAAAATTGCCAGAAGTGTTTATTAAACAGATTACATGAACACTGAAGATATCAATGGCATACAAATTAACAGGAACTTCAATTTTTCAATTTTAATAACAAAAATGATTAAACCTTCCACACTTTCGATTTAAAACCTGCTTTAGATGGCTAGATGCCTGTCGCTAGATTACGTCATGCGTCAATTTGCATATTCATTGCGTTATTCTAATTCTCAATATCTGTTTTCACTGATATATTTAATGGCTTCTGTTGTCAGAAAAACGGAACGAATATGAAATAGTGACTAAAATGCACCCCATTATAAGGCCTACTGAACTAACTCTACTTTACAAGATGTTAATCTAGATTAAAATCCTTATTTATTATCGAGCATTGTCTGATGAAACCAAGTACACATAAGATATAGACAATGGCTATATCTATTTTAACTGAAAGCCCTGCTCCTCTCAGCCGCTCGCTGAACAGAACAGACGGAGAGAGAGGTGTGTGCGCGCTGGGAAAACAAGAACTCGCGCGCCACTAGCAGAGACTCGCTGAGGTTTGTCCAAGAAGTCTCTAGATTTGTCGCTAGTCGCTTTTAGAGAAAAATGCCGCCGAGGGGGTCTGAAAAGTCGCTAAGTTGGCAACACTGATCTGTATCGACAACAGACCGCGAAGAATGATGGCCACGCCTGGGCTGATGGGAATTGTAGTTCACTTCCCGCTACATTCCGTTCGCTCCATTCGCCTGAGCAAACTTTTCTCAGGAGACCTATCGTTTTATCGAGTCATGTGACCAAGGTAGTATTGCAAAAATTTGCTATTGCGGTACGACGGTATTTACAATACCGTTACATCCCTAGTCTAACGGGATTTTTGTTAAGGTACTATGTATGGGAATATGTGACTCTTTCTTTAGCACTTTCTCTAAGCCCTCCTCTGAGAGAAATAGTATCATCCGACTCTTTTCTTTTTTTTTCACTTTCATTTTTAAAGAATCTGTTTATCCACTTAACAGAATTGAAATTATACTTTCAGACTGGTGCTATTCTCAATATTAGCTTCCAGACTCGGATTGGCCCGGATTGGAGCTGGTACATTATACCAAATTCTCCTTTTGTCCAACTTCAGCCTGTCTCCATTACTTTGCATTATCATTTACAGTTGGTTTACTTGTTCTTGTTTATCAAGTTTTTCCTCATGTAAGAACTTTAATGTAACAATCCAAAAAGCTCATCAACTGGCGTGTGAATAAGAGGTCAAGTGGGACTTTGTTGGTTGAAGTGCTTTGCTCTGCAACACATCTTCTGACAGCTGCTTCTGTTACCTTTTCACTCAAGCCTAAATTATTAATACAGGAAGGACAGCTGTGTCGCAAATAAGGCTGTATCAGGTCAGGGACCTTTGTGAACATACAATAGTGTTGTGATGTCATTACAAACATTGTTTCCGTAGAGTTGAGAAAGTCCCAGGCTCCATGAGTCTAGACTGTAAATTATGAAAATGATGAGACACCATCAATACTCATTACTCAATGTTTCATTGGTGAAACAAGAATATCATTTGAATATGAGTTTGTCCATATAATATACATAGAAATAGCAAGTTTCAATGTGTGTTTTATTTGTAGTCATTATGGGTTTGTCTCTCTGTGTGTGTGTGTGTGTGTGTGTGTGTGTGTGTGTGTGGTGCTCCAGCCCCCCCACCTCAGCACACGGGTGACTGTGCCTGTTAGGGTTACACTCATGAAAGATTCACATGTCTGATCACTTCCTAATGACTAAGCCCCTGATTAATTCCTCTTCCTGTTTTAAAAATTCAGCATCTCTTTAGTTTTCTTTGGAAGCCTCTCCATCACAGTCACGTGTTTGTTATTTTGATGTGTTTGTTAGAATAACAACACATCATCTGAGTCATACAGTAATGTCAATATCTACAATATCTATCTGAAACATATACATTGTATGTGGAATTTATTTGCAATGCCATATAATTGCCCACCTTGTTTTGTCTACTTGTTGAATTAGATGATTCTGCAGTCAGACTGTTTATCTGGTTACTGGCAGGTCTTAACTGTGCTTTTTAATCCACTGACTCTTTCTCTGTGTGTGTGTGTGTGTGTGTGTGTCTGTACAAAGAGAGAGAGAGAAAAACATAATGCAATCTGACAAAACTAGAACATTCTTGTTATCAACAAGACTGCTTTGTGAGTGCACAACTTCACAAACTGCAGTGGGAAATTGTGAACTTGTAGTATAGTTATATTTGTTGATTATAACCATAGTATTGTCTAAATATCAATATTTATGTGTTACATTGGAAATGTTAGTGTCACGTAGTACAGGTGTTCTGCCGATTTTTGCTACCCTGCCAGAATTTCCTACCTCCTATTAAAAAATAGGTAGTACAATTTAACAACAAA
>JAUCMS010000145.1:19800164-19810806 GCA_032357445.1 Enteromius radiatus | reverse complement strand
GTGTAAAACACAGGTGACACGAATGAACTAAATTGGGCAAAACCAAAAGGACACAGACAGCGGGGGAGAACATGGCAGAGAAACACATGGTAAACAAACACACAGAAAACGCCCACGGCGTTACAGTTAAGCTACAGTGATACATTTTTAAAGTTGGTTTCACTTTATTATACATTTAAGTACATTATACTGAGCGATATTAATTAACTACATGTACTTATATGGTTAGGGTTACAATTGGGGTTTGTCTTGGGGTTACTTATATGTAATTATGCATGATTTATTGTTATTATAATAAGTACATGTGTAACACCATCCTCATACGGTGAAAACGTTTAATATTCGAGGCACCGTTTCGTGTAAGATGGCTGTTATTTATTTATTACGGTGCCCTTGTGGTTTATGTTATATTGGTAAGACTAGCAGACCTTTGAAAATGAGTATTTCTGAACATCTGTGCGCAATTACACATAGTGATCCAAAAAGTCTGGTAGCATAGCATTTTGCTAATTTTAGACATTCAGTTTCCACTCTTCAGTACGTTGGCATAGCAGCAGTCAAGTGTTCACGGCCCGGTGGTGTAGTTAATCAGTTTCTCTCAAAATGCGAAGGTTTCTGGATTTTTACACATTTTTAGACACCTTGTCCCTTAGAGGGTAAATGAGGGTTTCAATATTTGTCTATTTCATTAAAAAGGTTTATTGAAAAGAAAAAGGTTTTGGCGAGAGTAGGTATATTTTTGTTTTGGGTTAATTGCATGTTGAGAATTGCATTTTGTATAGTTTTGTTTTTCTTATTGATGTGTTTTTGAGTATTATTACCATTATAATGTAAGGTCATGTGATCTTAGATCACCTGGGGGTATATAAAGTGGCACATCAGTGTTGTTTATGTGTCTGATGAAGAGCCTGCGTGCTTGAAACGTCACATCTTTTTAAATAAATCTTTTGATATTTTTTGGAGCTATGGTATCCTTAAAAACTAGTTCTGTGTATTTTTTGGTCGAGCACCCTGTTGAGATGATTAACTTTAACTTTGTCATATGTGTAACACCTTAAAATAAAGTGTTACCATAAAGTTAGCATACCATGCATAGTACGTTCTTTAAAATAAAGGGATTTTTTACAGCAATGCCATAGAAAGGAGTTTTGTGGCACTTTAAAGAACCTTTATTTTTAAGAGTGTATACAGAAATAGTATGACTAGTATTGACTGACTAAGATTGGATCCAAGCCATAAAGAAAAACACTCGCTTTTCTTTTAGTAAGACTCCAGTTTGTCTCCTGTTCAGAGCCAGAGAATACAGTGAGTCAAGCAGTGCTGATCCTCTTAAGAGACTCATTGATGCCTTGTCAGTCTGTGTCCAAATAAAGCTGAGCTTTATAGTATTTATAGGAAGACTCCTGTTCACTTCCAGAGTGCTGTGACTTTGAGGAAGTATCTGGGACAGACTTATTAATGCTGTATGCTTCGTCTGGGAACAACAAACACTGGACTGGTGTTTGTTGTCTATTGTCTCTGTCTCACTTTGTCTCAACAGTCTCTGGGACCTCGTAATAATGATTCATAATATTTTATTCAGTTTCGGGTTGAATAGAAGATCTCAGAGGAAGGTCATATTTCATTCCAAAATGTCTTATAACTTTGGAATGAAATATGATCTAAGCAGTTATAGGCATCCAGAGTTTATAATAACGTCATCAATAATTAGAATCTAAATACAAGATCCTCCAGTGAACGTCTTTTTTTGATCAAGGTGCAACAATTTTAAGAATTGATGTTAAATGTTGGTTGAACTAGCAGATAAAATGATTTGCATTTTAAGTGCACATGTGTAAGATTTGTTGTACAATTTAAACACAAACAATTTTGACTGTTCTGAGTTTTGCTTGGGTTCCTTGTGGTCGTCTATAGTCAAAAGTCCGCTCTTAATCTTTGATATTCTTGGCTGCATATATAGTTTTGGCCTCTTCCTCAATGTATGTGTATGCATAAACATTTTTTAAAATATATATTAAAATCAACCATAAAGAAACCGCAATACACTGTTTAAAAAGGTTCTTTATTAACATTGATGGTTCCATGGAGAACCCTGAATATCCATGGAACCTTTCAAATGCAGGAAAGGTCCTTTATAAAGGGAAAAAATGTTTCTTTAGATTTTTTAAGTGTTCATCAAAATGGTTCATGTTCACTGTTCACTGAAAGGTTCTTTGAGGAACCAAAATAGTTTTTTCTATGGCATCACCGCAAAAACACCTTTACTTTTAACAGTGTAACAATGCATTAACATGAGCCTTTACTTAAAATATTACTATGAACTATTATCAGGGGTTCTGTTAGGCCAGTTAGCTACTTTCATATTATCATTAGAAGTTAGAACAATATTGATGTAGACAAAAACATTAAACATTTTTCGTATCTCTGATCACCTTCTGTGTAAATGTCTGATTTCCTTGTTTTTGCTTGTATTTTAGAGTTGTCAATGTCCAAACTAAGAATGGTGCCACACCACTATACCTTGCATGTCAGGAGGGCCACCTGGAAGTCGTCCAATACCTAGTGAAGGACTGCGGGGCGGAGCCAAGTATCAGAGCCAATGATGGGATGACACCGTTACATGCTGCTGCCCAGATGGGACACAACACTGTCATTGTCTGGCTGGTGAGCTAAAAACAGCTTTTATTTACAAGATAGCCTTAATGGATGTTCCCAGGTTTAACGCAAGCATAATCAACGTAATGTTGATTGTCACAGAAAATAATTTTCACTTTCACATGAATGGAACCCGTACTAGAAATACAGCATATGCAAGTTCTCCAGCAACAACAACAAACTCATGTTACAGAAAAGTGTCCAAATTGTAAGCATTTCAAATTAAAATTATTAAAATGATAAAACGGAAACCTAGTTGTTTTGTTAGTGTTGAAAGATCATTAGCAACCTATGTGTGTGTTGCTTCAAGAAAGCAACCAGAAACTTGTTTGGTTTAATTTTATTTTGTAATCATTAGCCCTTTGTATTATTGATCATTAAATATGTATGTATATGTGTAATATATGTATTTTGCAGTATAGTTTATATGTAGGATCTTAAACAACCTTGCTGTATGTTTACATGACCTGCATATTAAGAAGTCAACAAACAGAGAAAAGAAATATATTATCATGTCTTTATAAACTACTTGTTACTCTTTTGTCTTGTTTAGATGAGTTTTACAGAAATCAGCCTGTCTGACAGAGACAATGATGGGGCCACTGCCATGCACTTTGCTGCCAGCCGTGGCCATGCCAAGGTTCTCAGCTGGCTGCTGCTTCACGGCGGAGAGATAGTGATGGACAGCTGGGGTGGGACACCTCTTCATGACGCAGCCGAGAATGGAGAGCTGGAGGTATGCAAGAGAAACTGCTGTATGTGAATGTTGCTTCCAATTCTCTTACCTTGCAAATGCTATTGCAATTGTAAATACAGCTCTGACATCTAAAACACATCAGTGAAAAATTATATTGGGATATTACAACATTAGAAACATAAAACTCCATGCAGTATTTGTCAATTGTGAACAAACCATAAATTGTAAACACTCTTTTAGTATAAAGTATTTAGGGTTAAAATAGGAAAATGCATTTGCATTTAACTCTTTTTATGATTGTAGTTATTATTGGTAAATATATATACAGTGGGTAAAATAAGTATTGAACGTATTACTATTTTTCTCAGAAAATATATTTGTAAAGGTGCTGCTGACATGAAATTTTCCAACCAAAGTAATCCATACATACAAGAAAACTATACAAATATGTAATTTAGATATGCATAATAAAATGAAATGACACATGGAAAAATTATTGAATACATAAAGAAAGGGAGGTGCATGGAAAACCAAGACACAAGCAGAAATGTATCAGTAATTAGAAAGCAATCCTGTGCCCTGTCAGTGGAAATTATTATTAGCTGGTTCAGTCCCAACACCAGGGTGATGAAAGATAAAACAAGAGTGGACAATGATCTCAAACACAGCCAAGGAAACTCTCAATTAGTTTTAGAGAAAGAAAATAAAGCTGCTAGAATGCCCCAGATAATCACTTGACTTGTATCCAATAGAAAATAAGAATTAAAGATCAGAGTTCATAGGTGAAAATCAGCCTGAGCAATGCATGCAACTATTCTGAGGTGTCTTAAAGCTGTCATTACCTTTTGTACAAAGTATTAATTACATTTCAGTCATGCAATACATACTTTTTTCCCTGTGCCATTCCATTTTATTAGACAAACATGTTTTATTTAATATGTTTTTACATACATTTACTGTGAAAAACGGTGACACTTTCAATCCTTATTTTTCCCACTGTATATTTTTCACTGCCAAAAGAATATAAAAATCAAATGAAATATAGCTCTTTTTGAAAACAAAAAGGATGCATGCACAATAAGATCAGGTAGGTACATGTAAATTAAAGTAAATAAGTAAATGATGAATCACCTAATTTAATATTGACTATATGCAACAAATGATAGCAGAGTAATTGTGGTACAAATAATTTAATGTGATCTTCTACTCAAACAGTTTTATTTGAGATGGAATGCCAGATATACAACTAAGCTGAGCCAATGTTATAAATAATCTATAATATTAATCAAGTGTCTGTTTTAGTTAGGTTTTGTATAATTATATATTTAAAAAGAGAAGCTATATATTGACTATTACGTCAGTAAAATAAAACGTCTGTATACATTTCTGGTGTGGAGATTGGATCTAATAATCATGTGTAACTAAAATTGTATATTTTGGATTCTTTTAGTTGTTTAGAAGTCCTGCTATGCTATGTAACTTATTTGTTGGCATTGCAAAATAGAGGTGCATCATTTTAGCCAGGTGTTTACTTCATAAAGCATCTATATCTCGAAAAAAAATCAAGAAAGATTCTTAACATCACATTTGTGAACTCTTGGCATAATACATAGCTTTAATAAAAATATATTAATTATTATTTAATTAAAATGGATTATTACATAAGAAATAAGTGATATATTATAGCATTTCATAGAAGGTTTGGTTAGTGCAACCTCTCAGCAAGTCTATAGTAATTCAATAGAAAGTTTAGTTGAGATAAAAATCTTATTATTTTTCCTTTTTGTATGTACAATATATTATAAAAAATTATTAATTTGTTCATTCATTTTATGTTAGATTTAATAATTGTTATGTTTTTTTGTTTCATTTATTTATTCAACAATTTGAGCCTTATTATGTTCAATATCTATTTTTTTCTCTATTTCTATGATATATTAACCTTCATCCTTCACTAACCAGGCAAACACTTTATTAGAATTAGCTATAATTAGAATAAATAAATTCTTAATACTTATACCACAGCATGTGTAAGATTATCGTGATAAACTACTGTAAACTTTAGTGCTGCCTGGACCTTTCCACAGTCGTATGGCACATTTTTTGGTTTGTTACATTATCCATCCGAAGGCTGCTGACAGAAAGAGCGGCCCCACAGAAACAGTCAGAGAGTATTGTCTCTTGTTCTCCACCTGAGGGCCAAACGCATGCCAGCTGTCATTAACAAAATACCCTTTTACTCAACCCTCAAATAGCCAAATATTTACACCCTTCAGGATGAATATATTTTTCAGCAGATGTCAATTAGTCATAAATATGTGTACCATTCTGTGCAAAAGTCTGAGTAATACTGTATAAAACTTACCTTCACATACTTAAACTTATGAATGAGCAATAGGAATAGAAATGTTTGCTTTACCGTACAGCGGTAAATATATTGGTCCTACTTTATATTAAGTGTTGCTAACACCCCTAATACCCTAATACTATATTTTGTAAAGTATGTATAAGAGTAGTTGGAACAATTTGATCCAGAGGGTGGAGATGGGTAGGTTTAGAGATATGTAAAGTGTGAGGAGTTAGATCTGGAATTGGTTGAGTTGGTGCACCACTAATACCAGTGAACTTACAGTATATGGTAACACCTCATGAACTGTCCACTTAATATAAAGTGTAACAGTCTGGACACCAACCATAATTTATATGTAACATCAGAGTAATTGCATTTTAATCCATAGGAATTGTCTTTTTAATATAAAATTTAACACTTTCTTTACCAAAAAGTGATGTTACTCTTGTTACACATTTGTACTTTCATTACCAAAAAGTGTTGTTACCGATGTCCTGTTACACATTTGTACTTACACATGCCATTCAGTGGGTTGTTATATGTGTGTAGTTACACAAACATTACAGCTGTAGATACTATGTACCAATGTGTACTTACACATCTAGTTACTGTGTAACAGGTAGTAGTGACACTTAATATAAAGTGGGAACAATATGGTCAATAAAACAGCCCCAGATTGTGCAGTCTGTCTGGCTGTTAACTAAAAGTTTGTTTCTCTGTGTAGTGCTGTCAGATTCTGGTAGTGAATGGAGTGGATCTGGGCATACGGGACCAGGATGGATTCTCAGCGGCAGACCTGGCTGAGTATAACGGGCATCAGCAGTGTGCCAGGTACCTCAGCACTGTCGAAAACATGGTGAGAAACAGCACAGACATAACCATAAAGCAAGGGTTATACAACAAAAGCAAATTCAATTACGTTTAGGTTGACATTTTCTTGTTTGCTTTGTTTAGTTTTTAAAGTGCTCCTATTATCCCATTTTAGGGCTCCTAACATTGCTTTGGGAGTCTCCTAGGTTTAGATGCAGGCAAGGCAAACAAAAAAAAGCTTTTGTTTTCTGAAAATATGTGCTTAACAGCACCTAATTTTCCTAACGCTTTTTCCAAAACAATTCTAAGATTCAGTCTCTCTAAACAGCTCCTTTCCATGAGCCTACTCTACTTTGATTGGTCAGATCGATCAGTCTGTTGTGATTGGTGTACCATGTACAGTGCATCAGAAATGATTGGCCCATTGCCATAGCTCTGAATTTTTTGAACGCTCGATGGAAATATAAGCATCTATTAATTAACATACTTACAAGAGCAAGCGTTTTGTGTATTGCGCACTGAACACTCCGATATTAGAGTAGCAGTCATCAGTAAAATGACAAGTTTGCTGGCGGGGTCAAGTTGTTTGTGGATTTGAATGACTAATGACTCGTTTAGGGTGTATAGAGTTGATTCTTTATTTTGGGAGACAATGGATCTCATTCACTAATAATTGCGTAAGCTTTTCTTATTTATACGCACATTTGAACTTCTTACAAAAACTTTCCGGCTAATTCACAACACGCACGTATGCACATGAGCTTGTTCTTAAACTCGTTCTTCTCTGTGAATTTGTAGTCTTCTAAATAAGCGCCTGCGTGCATGAGGTTAGTAATTTGCATAATACACGCCCAAACCAGCTCTGTATAAGGGCTTTCCGCAAAGCGGCACTGGTCCAGGGAAAGAAAATTATAGCACCAAAACAAAAGACAAAGAAAAAGAACTTTAACGATAATGAATGTGAGGTTTCGCCGTCAGAGGTGGAAGCCAGAAAAAAATGTATATGTATGTTTATCTCAGCCAATATATCTGTGTGCTCCTTAGACCTCTAATTGTATTATCAGTTTTTAACGTCTAGTTACCTTTCACCCACCCTGTGTAAATAACATATCTAATAACATGTAGGGTTCTTTATACATGCTTATAAGGTCCCGGGCATACATGATTATTGCGTACATGTAGTATGAATTGTTCAAATTTTAGTACGAAAGTTTTTGATGAATCATGATTCATTCATGAAAACACCTGTATGTTTATATATCGTGCACTTTCTGTTTTACAACTTTGCAGATCATGCAAAATGTTTTAAATATGATACATCCGATTTTTGAGGGTCATTTATTCATCAGTCATTGTTTTTTTTTGTTTTTTTTTTGCATTAAATATTTTGTAGTTATTGTAAACTAGCATCTGATATATCTGTGATAGAAGATGAGAAGCATTTCTTGTATGATTGTTCTTATATGAGGATTTGCATAAAAATACTTTGCTACTCTGTTTATTGATTTTAGTGATGACTGATATTTATGCCTTTTACATAAGTAGTCTACTATAGTTTTAGAAGGAGCTATGATTTCATATTTCAGGCTTTAAAGTACTGTTTAGTTCTTAATGGGTAAAATTTTAATGAGGAAAAATAATTAAGTGCATCCTTAATTAGTAGACTGTTGATAGTATGTAGAGAATTACATGTCCCCACTGATGTGTGATGTGGTTTCACCTCCTCATCAGATGCAGTCTTATTTGTTACTATTGCCTTTAATTAAGCTTTGCGTAATTAAGGAAATTCCGTGCTTTAATCACAGTGAAAGCGTTTGCAACACATGGACAATTGCAAAAATAAAAAAGTGCCACTAATTTAATCCAATGCACTTATTGTGTACATAAATATTTTTTACATTGCACTCATATATATTTTTTCAAATATGGGTAGCAGTTTTTTTTACAATCCTGTTCCTCATGTACATACTATGTACTTATTGTACTAATTGCAATAACTAAGTAATAACTAGGAACTAACCCTGACCCCTTATAGTTACCTTATATTACAAGTACTTTCTTAGGTAAGTATACTGTAAGTACGTGCATGTACACATCCTGTAAAATAAAGTTCAGCCAAAATATGTAATGACATGTAAATATGTCTGTAACTAATTTCTGTAATTACATATATAATTACACTGTTGACCCAACCTATACCAGCAAACCTGTCCCTAACCTTACCCATATATCCCACCTCAATAGCAGCAGAAGTGTTTTGCAATACAATATGAACACAAAAAAAACATAGTACTTATTTTTAATATAAGTGCATAGTAGTTAATATAAAAAAAAACTACAATTGTCTTATGTATACTTAGGGATTGTTCACCCAAAAATGAAAATGTCATTTACTGACCCTTGTGTTATTCTAAACCTATACGAGTTTCTTTATTTTGCTGAACACAAAATAAAATATTTTGAAGAATGTTGGTAAACAACTGTTAACCATTTTTGTTCATAGTATTTCATAGCATTCATACTCTGGATGTCAACACTTTATTTTAAGGTGTCCTTGTTACAGCATAATTGTACATTTAAGTACTGGGCAGTATTAAATGGTTAGCGTTAGGATTAGTGTGTGGTTTATGGTTACTTGCATGTAATTATGCATAATTAATTGCTAATATAATAGTAAAAGGACACCTTAACATAAAGTGTCACCTAATTCATTGTAAAGAAAGAAATTCAACAGCACAAGAGTGAGTAAATGATGACGACATTGCCATTTTATGTGAACTATCCCTTAAAGGTCAACATGCCAAAATAAGAATTACTATTCTACACTTGTCAATAACACTAGCTTTCGTCTCAGAGTGTGGAGCACCGAGTCTTGTCCCGGGACCCTTCGGCAGATCTGGAGTATAAGCAGCCCGACTCAGGCCTATCCTCTCCGAACGCCACCCTGCCCACCCCTGCCCCCACCACGGCCCATTTTGACATCTGCTCACCTTCCAGCTCGCTGTCCAATTACGACTCAGCAAACTCCAGCCAATCCAGTACTGGAGAGAAGAAGAGCGGCACTCCTCCATCACGAATACAAACAGGTCAGAGAAACACACCAATGAGCTCTGCATATACCTGTGTTTACTTTTGCTAATATTATGCTAATATGTATGTACCACAGATTCTTGAGAATTGGGACCAAACAGGATGCAAAATAAAAAGTATACATATAAAACCTACAGATACAATTTTTCTTTTTTATATAAATGCGCTTTTTACCTTTGACTGTGTAATATAATTTCAACTTTAACAGCAATTAAGATGTTTTGGCAACACTTTAGATTAGGGAACACTTATTCACCATTAAATATGACTTTTCCCTCAATAAATTCATAATTTGCTGCTTATTAATAGTTAGTAAGGTAGTTGTTAATTTTGAGTATTGGGGAGGATTAGGGATTTAGAATAAGGTCATGTAGAATAAGGCATTAATATGTTATTAATTACTACTAATAAATGGCTAATATTTAAGTAATATGCATGCTAATAAGAAACTAGTTAAGAGACTTTAAAATGAAGTGTTACCAATGCTTGTATCATTTCAAAATACATTTTCATGTTAGCAGACAGATGACACTTTCCCAAGACCAATAATTCTTAAAAAGTTAAACACTATTTTGTATATTTCATATAATTAAGAATTAAAAACAACAAAAATATGATGACTTCATGTCGAATGTCAATGTCACCTTGTCAGACAGGAAAATTTATGATGGTGAAATCTGACAGTGTTGACAAATTTAGCATTTCTTTCAGAAAACAAATGGTGTTCAGGTCGATGTTAATAGAATGTCTCGGTTATGTATGTAACCCTCGTTCCCTGAAGAATGGAACGGAGACATCACGTAGGGTCCCAATTCGCCTGTCATATCCGACGTGACGTCTCCGTGTGGCCTTCACGTGCCTGTATGACTTCCCTACAATGCCTGGACATGTTTGTTATGAGGTGGCGTCATCCTGAGGGATCTCCTCCCAGACCAGGGGCCTGATGTATAAACATTGCGTACACACAAAATGGGCATAGAAATATGCGTACGCATTTTTCCACGCACATATCGGGATTTATAAAAAATAAACTTGGCGTA
>JAUCMS010000145.1:19753562-19775518 GCA_032357445.1 Enteromius radiatus | reverse complement strand
TCAAGCAGATCTGTCTAATTTAAATAGTTTCTACCACATTACAGTTAATTAGTTTCAAAATATTTGTTTGTTTTTCTTAGTTGGTGTTGTTTGTTGGTTTTGAAGTTTGAAGTTTTCTACAGTATAAGCTAATTAGGACTAGAACAGTTTTAACCAGCTAAGAGACCATCTAAGTATGGTTTGTTTGTTTATTTATTTATTGTGGGGAATGTCTTTGCATGGTCATTTGTAGGATATAAATGGATTTATAAGCGTCTTATGAAAAAAAACACCAGCATTAATGGGCTTTTTCCAGGCCTGCAGTGGTTCTGTCACATTTATGCGTTGCTCGGCGTGATGTGAGACTCTGTTAATCCAGTCGCTCGGCCGTGAGCTGGAGAGCTAGAGGACGGCTGATCGGAGGAAGAAGTGTGTGTCAGGAGGAGGGTCAGTGAGAGTGAGGAGAGGACGTAAGGTCAGTGAGTGGACTTCAAATCCAGCTCCAATTTGGCAGCCGTCTCTTGTCAGAGTTGATTACCGCTGATCCGTTCAGACGTCCCCCAACTGTGAGGAGCCATCGGCAGTTAGCGAACGCAGTGGTTTTTGTTCGTGCGGGAAGAGAGGAGAGTTTGTAGATCTTCTTCCAGTCAGAGAAGACTTTTTCATGACTACAGCTATGACAAAACAATAGCACGTCTATTACGAGAAAAGGTGGAGATTTAAATCAAAAACAACAGGTGATGTACGTTTATTAGATTTTTTCTTTAGTAATATAGTGTAGTTTAAAAACTATTTCATTCATGTATTTTAATTATTATTTTTCTATGTATGTTTTATTTATTTATTTGTATTTTTAAACAGTGTATTTAATTAGTATTTTTTAAGTGTAGATGTTTGCAGTATTTATACCTTTAGCTATTTATTTATATTTAGAAAGTCTTTTTGTGCGTTGCTGGTGTATTAAACACTATTTTTTTTTCCTCCTATATATATATATATATATATATGTGTGTGTGTGTGTGTGTATATGTATATGTATGCGTATATATATTTATATATTTTTTCTTCACAATGTTACTTGAAAGTGTAAATATAAAGTGGATAAAATCGTGTTAAAGCAGCAAAAGGAATGTGTGGATTTTTTTAGAGATTGTTGAAAGATCTCTGGGTACAACAACCTGTTGTTTCCTGGCACTATAATGTATTACGGGACTAAAGCAGAGGCCACTGTTGGTCAAGTAGATTATGTTATATAACATTTAGTTGAATGAGTTCCATATTTTCACATCACAAGTCTCATAAAATCCCATTTGCCCTAATTTGCCAGCCACAGTTGTTCTTTCAGTTAGATTCACCAACTTTGCTGTGAAGAATTATGCATATTATATTATACATAGCAGTGGTCAGAGCAATTGAATATGTCATAGATGTGAAACCATTTTATTGGTTGAAACTTCAACAAAGGCCTGATCTTTTCTTTGTTCGTTTTTTTCTTCAAACTGAGCTTTACCTGAGTGTTTTCTGATTTTTATACTTTATTCAGTGAATGGATTCATTTCATTGGTAACTATTTAGTACCAACATACGAGTTACTGACTGCTTTAGACGTTTGTTTAGACGTCTGGGGTTTTGAATTAAATATTTAGTGGAGAAGCTTGTCCGGTGTGTCTTTCTCTTTCTCTTCATGCATCCATCCATCCTGGCTCAGTTTCCCTCTGTCTTTATCACAGGCAATAAATCCTTCAACATGATGTCCCCCACTGGAGATAATTCTGAGCTTCTGGCCGAAATTAAAGCTGGGAAGAGTCTGAAGCCAACACCTCAGAGTAAAGGCTACACAACCGTCTTCTCTAACAGCGGCACAGCAGGGAACAACGTAGGTCACGCTCCCTTACTTTCACTGATTTATTTCTTACTTATGACGTGAAAACATTTCTTGGAGAGCCTTTTTGAAGTCTGTCAAAAACTTTGTTACTATTGTTACTACTAAGCTCGTTTTGAGTTTGATGCTTATTCCTAATGGTAAATCTCATAAGTAAAAGTACATGAAAAGAATTATAGCGGTTGTCTACTTGTAACCTTTGAGCTCTCATTCGAGTGTGACTGCTGTTTGGATTGAGATGTGATGTAATAGTGTTTGCAATAGAAACAACAGCTAAATGATCAAATTGGATATGGCAGATAGGTAGCATTGGGCAGGAATCCTTGTTAACTTCTATAAAATTATGAACTAATCCAGAACAAAATTAGTATCAGGATATAAAGTTGCAGTTTGGAGCATTAGATGAATGCAGCTCTGTGATCTGGCACCAAATCCATTGTCCAGGATAATTCAGGCATACTAGTGTGAGGCTTGTGTAACTCAGTTATGGGTGATGCCATACAATAGCATGCATTTATTAAAGTTACATAATTGAGAAAAAGACAGAGGAACATCTTTTTTAGCTACCTTAATTTCAAGAAATAAAATACATCATTAGAAAAAAAAGTACAAAAGCTGTCACTGGGATGGTACAAATGTATACCTTTGTACCTTATTTACCCCTAAAAAGTGGGTTAAAGGTACTTATTTGTACCTTTAATATACATATTAGTAGCCAAATGAGACTACTTTTGTATGTTTTTCTGAGAGTGCATGACAAAGAATTCAGTCAAACAGCCAAAGACAAAACAAACAAACAAAATGAATATTCACATTTTATTGTGAGTAATGGCATAAATACAAGTTATCTTTATATGTTGTTTATTCTCCTTTGTTTATACAGTTTATACAATATTGAAGACCTAAAAAAAGAGCACCAGATAAGTTTAATGTGCCGGTGTCATTTTTTATGACAGTGACAAAGTCAAAGCTGTCATAAAATTCTGAATGGTAAAGTTGTAATTATGAGTTTGACAAAGACATAATTGTTTTTCATTATTAAGAACTTGGAATTATGGTCATTCCAAAACACTGCGAACACAATCATACTATAGCGCCAACAATAACTTTGTTCTGCAAATAATGTTTGGTTCTTTAGTTCTTAAAATCTTTATTAAGGAGAACTATTAATGTATCGGTGCTCTAAAGACCTGTAATGCATTGTTTAAAATGTAATATGTATTTTCAATTTCCATACACAGTTATATTGAACCAAACTGAATCAACAATGATTCACCGAGCACTGATTTCAACTGACTCATTGTTTACTATTGTTTTTCAGAGTTGCTATACAGCTGAGCTAAATTCCGTTTGCATCATTGGATCATTAGTTTTCTGTTTAGCACTGTATAAACCTGCAATGTATAAAGTGCTATATAAATAAAGGAGAAAAAAATTCTGTCAACCTGATTCCTTATAAGACGAGAGTTGTTTAGGTGAGATCATTAGATGATGATCAATAGATACAAGGAATTATCGATAAACTTGTACTTTTAAGAATGTTTTTATATTAAGCCAGCTGTGACCATGTGTATATTATTGGAACCTTCTATTCTGATGGTTTTAACATTCAGGGGGAAAGTCCGTCATCACCGCCAGAACCTCTGCCAAAACCCCAGCCCAACAACACCCAGTCTGCAAAGCCAGAGTCTCCACCACCTGCTTGTCCTCCCACGCCACCCACTCCCACGACCAGCAGCGCGTCGCCCCAGAAGCTGCCCACCTCAACGAGCAGCGAGAAGCTCGCCATCAACGGGAATACTCCTGCTGTCCAGAGCAAGTCCAGCGTGGTGGACGTGGAGAGTCTGGTGCCCACACATGATGAGCAGGGTCGCGCTATTCCTGAGTGGAAGAGGCAGGTGATGGTGAGGAAACTACAGGTGAAGATGCAGGAGGAGGAAGAGAACAAGAAAAAGGTGAGTGATGAAGCAGTTAGGTGTTGTAAACACAAGCTGAGGCAGTGCATCTCTTATCCAAAATGTCAACATTATTACAGCTTAATAACATACTTAAAGACCCCACGGCATCAAAATTGGACTTTTGTAAGTTTGAGTCCAAAAATAACTTTTTCATCATCTTGTGATGAACACAAAAGAATATATGTTTGAAGAATGCTGCTTGATGGCCCCACTGACTTCCATAGGATTTCTTTCGATACTATGGAAGTCAATGGGGACCAACAACAGTTTGGTTCTTCACAATTTTTCTAAATATCTTGTGTTCAACTTAAGAAAGGAACTTATGAAAGTGAAATAAGAAAAGAAAGAAACTAATTATAGTTCATCGTGTGTCTGGTAGCACCTTAGATCAAGTAGATATCACAAGTTTACATCTGAGAGAGAAAAAAAAACAATTTTTGAATAAAAAGCTGCAATTACCTTTATTTTTTATTTATTTATTAATTCGTTTTGTTTTATTTATTAATGGGAAATGGGCTTCCATAGTTACAGGATCTAGAATATGGCCATGCTTAAATTTGTATTTTATAAAGTTTTAATAAATAGCACTATGCTAGTAATATGCATGGTAATAAGCAACTAGTTAATAGTGATTAGGTTCCCTAAACTAAAGCGTTACCATGAGTCTTTGGTTACAATGTTTTTCAGTAAAACTTTTCGCTCTTAACTTTTCCTTCGATAAATTCCTAATTTGCCACTTATTAATAGTTAGTAAGGTAATTGTTACGTTTGGGTATTGGGTAGGATTAGAGATGTAGAATAAGGCATTAATATGTACTTAATTACTACTAAGAAATGGGTAATGTTCTAGTAATATGAATGCTAATAATTGAATATTTTTTTCCATATATGTGCTTTCCCAACCATTAAGTGGTTATGAGGGAGATGCTGGTATATTCATTAATTCTTTTGTTGCAAGCTGTGGATTTAGATTTTTTTTTTTTCCCTGCCAGAATGTTAAACCAGGGAAAAACTCCTCAATATTGCCCCAATCCCCTCTTTCAGTAGGATATCTATCAACGGAGGGGAGAAAATAATGTGAAGCCATTTTATGGGGTCTTTAAGCGTGTTAAATAATCGCTATGTTCAGAATAGCATACTAACGTACTACTGTTCATACTACAGTTTGTGCACCTGATGAATTCTGTGCATGCAAATTGTCTTTATACACACAGTGCACCTTAACTGACCTTCCATTTCAGTTCTGATGGATTAAAGTAATATAAGATATTTTAAGACTTCTAAAAGTTCTGATGTTAAGATATTTCATATAAGATACAAATAGCCATATTTAAGCTAGTATTGCCTTCTGAACATAGCCAGTCTCACAATTCATACCCATTTCTTAATATTTTTAAATGTTTATCTACAATGATGTTTATAAAAATGAACTTTAACAATTTAACTTTTACAATGAATAATTGGAAATGAGTGCATTTTCTCAGCTTCTGACATCAGCACTATCCTCCTGTAGTTTTAGTAGTGTGAGCTATAGTATCACCTCTTTAGATTTTAAACATGTTTATGATTTCAAATGTACGTTATATCTGTAAAATTAAGGTTTGATCTTTCTGCATGGAGGATAGTGGAGGAGTGGGTGTCTGCATGGGGGATTTTTGAGTTTACTTTTTTACTAGTTTACTAATTGCAAAAAATATGCATGTGATCTTTCACTTTTCCATAAATGATAAATATTTGTCCAAGGAACATTGTTTTTCATGATGTTATGCACTAGTATGATAGGCCAGATTAATTCCTTATTATTATTATCTTATATGGCATTATTGCATCCCTTTCCTGTCCACTCTTTTCTTACATATATTTCTATTTATTGTAAACACATCAGTGTATACCTCTGGCATGTACTTGACTGCAAAGTGAAATGGCTAAATGGGTCAAACAAACACACAGTTGCTGCAGTTACAGTTGGCTCCGATTTGTAAAACTGGACCTTTAAGAGTTTAATATTACTGCTCAGACAAGGTTTTCAGCTCATGGTAAGTCTACGTCTTAAAGCCAAAAATAAAACTCAGTTTTGGTCTGGATTTCATCTTGGGTGGGGATTCAAGTGGGTGTTTTGCAGTGCAGTGTGACATTTGGTTGGCTTTTCCTTTACTCTGTGTTGAGTGATGCAGTGTTTAATTTGGGGCTGTTGTGACCATCTCAAGACAAGCCTAAGTGTGTTTGACACTTACTAAGAAAGTATTAGTTGAATGTGGCTTACAGGTGATGGTGCATGACAGCTCTAAGTTTTTACATGGGGATTCAGTGGTGTGATGCAAAGCCCCTTCACACTGCAACTGGAGCTTACAGCATGAAGTGCAGTTGGTCATCTTGCTCATTGTACTCATTAAGCGCTTTATTTTATATGTTATACCTTCATACATCTTGTAAACATCCTGAAAGTGTCTCAGTATTAATTTATTCTTTTTTTAGATTGTGTGTAATTTTAGATCAATGTAATTGACAGATAAAGTACACATGAATTTCACGCTTAAAGAAAACTTCTGGGCAATTTTGAAATGATTGTCTATAAGCATCTATGGCAAGCTGAGTTATGCACACTCTGACTACAAATAGTATGCTGTTTAGCTCTTAGCTCCAAGTAGTCCCAACTCAAAATGGGAGTTTAGGCAACTTCATAGCTCAAATAGTAACTATCTTCAAAGTGCTTTTAAGAAAAAAAAGAGCTTTTAAATCAGCTTGATTACAGCTTGATTACACATTAAGTGTTTTACTGCTCCTTTTAAGTAAGTTCCTGCTCCTTTTTACCAACTGAGGATTAAATTTAAATTATTGTTTGTAAAATTAAACAGCATGTCACTGATTGTATCCATAGGCAATCATTTAAAAGCAACCCAGAGTATTTTCAATATATTTGACCTTGTACCACAAAAACAAGCCAAGTAGCACAGGTATATTTACTGACCCTTATGACTGATTTTGTGGTTTAATAGAAACAAACGTATACAATACATACAGACAAATAGTTTTGCCAGACTCAGCTACTATTTTTTTATTTTTATTTTTTGCCCTGAAGCTTCTTTTGCAAGTCAACTCAGACAAAACAAGGCAGTATCATCGCACCACTAAATTCATGTAAAGTTTGAAACGTTTGGGGTGAAGAGGCTTTAAACGCGTGTATGTAACGCATCGGATCCACAGGCTGAAGAGCACCCCACCTCTTTTTTTGTTCCCTTCTATATCCTCCTCTGAACCTACTTTAGTTTGCTGCCAGCGGATACTATCAAGCCCAAGACTGGCATTATTCACACGTGCACAATGCTATACTGGGTCCCTTTGGAGAACTGATGACAGAGGACGACCTCATCCGCATCGAGAAGCAGATTGAGAACCTGCAGGTTATGCACAAAGTGACTGAGGTTGAGAAAGAGCTGGAACAGCTAGAGCAAGAGCTGAAGCAACTCCTACCCGTGTCTGCAGCCTTGAACCAAGAACACTTCTCTGTCAACCCCAAACAGGTTCATGGGCAAGCAGAAGACTTGCCCGCCTGGTGCAGCAAGATCTCCACACTGCTTAAAAGCATGGCCATTCTACTCGCTACTTTGGGCGGAAAGGAGATTGATATTCTGGAAATGATCAATGAAGGATATACATATGAAGGTCTGAAGAGTGGAAAAAGCCAGACGGGGGTCTCTAACTCTGGAAACATTGGCCGATCGCAGTCATTCTCCACTCGAGAGGAGGTGGAGAAGGAGATTAAGCAGTGTGGCGTATCTGTGAAGATCCTGAAAGCCAATTACGAAATTCACAACCAGTCAAAGTACGAGGACGACAAAACAAACCGCATATACAAGCGGACGAGATCTTTACCGGCGGTTAGTGAATGCAGCTACCCATCAGAGCCCATCTTGGAGGACGAGTTGCTGTTCTCTTTAAGTGAGAGCCTCTCGCAAGCCGGAGATGGATCACCGATATATCAAGATTTGCCATTGGTGAATGAGGAACCCATAACACCGACCCATGTACCTTTGACATACACTGGGCCTGGACCATCTGACTCAGAGCATCATGACAATGCTATAAACCCACTAACCTCAGAGCACTCTACAAACCCACTAACCTCAGAGCACCCTACAAATCCACAAACCTCAGAGCACTCTACAAACCCACAAACCTCAGAGCATCTCACCCGCAGTCTAGAGGTGCAAACGGACCTGAGCTACGTCCAAGAGTGCATCGAGATGCGCAAGGAGAGGATTGTGTTTCTGTTCCTGGAGCACTGGAGAAAGTACACAATGACTGAAGCCTACAAGTGCTCGGGAAGAGGGAAAACGCTGACCGTGGAGGAGAACGACTCCCATTCCCTGTATTATCAGAACCTGCCAAAGCCCGACAGCACCATGCAAACAGAGGATGACCAGCTGCTGTATTTCATGAAACAGAGGCAGGTTGTGGGAAATCTTCTTGGCCACTGGAGGACCATTATGAGCCAGGTGCCCACGCGACAGATCCGCAGACTAAGTCGAGCTCAGATGATCTACTGGCCCGAGCACTTCCTTCCACACATCAATGGGTCTCCGGTTCAGTATGAGAGTCTTACTCTTGACCTTTTCATGCTAGGCTACTTCCAGCTCCTGGAGATGAACATGTCGCGCACTGAACGGAAGTTTCGCCACTTGCTTTGCTACGAGATGTTCGACAGACTAGGCAGTCACCCTTGGGAAGTAATCCGCCAGTTCCACCGAGAGGTCATGGAGAGCATTGAGAGCGGGAAACGCGATTGGTCGGACGGCTTTGAAGATATCAAGGTCAAGTATTTCGGTGACTCTGTGGAGGGATGCGGGCTGCTGGAAGCAGCTGAGCTCATTCTCCCTCCAGAGATTCTGCAGGCATCCGTGAACATATCGCAAGATGCTCCAGCTAATGCAGATCTGCCAAGTGTTCCAGCTCAAGAAGTCCCTAATGAACACCCAGACAACTCTGCAACGGCCACCCAGCAGGGCACTTCTGAGAACTCGGCTGAGACTATTATAAATAATATGGAAATACAGAAGAGTACTGAAGTTCAGCTATCACATCCAACACAGGATGCACCTCAGTCAGAAAACACAGTGCTGCAAGCAACCGCAGCAGCGGAAAACCCCCAGACACAAGCCCCAAGCATTAACACTGTGAACCAGCAGGGCCCAGCAAATATTAAAGAGGAGCCCAATGAGGACTCCATCAAGCTTATCTATGAGCTTAAAGAATTTAGCAATGAGGAAATTATTCGATACATTGATCGAAGCTTCGCCTTCTGGAAAGAGAAAGAGGCTGAGATGTTTGACATCTGACTTGTCAGGTCGACTTATTTGAAGGATGAAACACAATTATCTGGAGATGCTGCAAGCAGTTTAAGGCAGTTTACTGCCAGAAATGTCAGAAGAAGCAATCAAATGTTGAGCTGTAATGGTTTTGAAACTCAAGTTAATAGCATCATGCTGAATTCAATATTTAATATGCATGAACAGCTTTAGAGATACAAGTACACCGAGGCAAATAAAAGCCTACAAACAGCTGCAAGTTGTGTAAAATGTATTTATTTTGTAAATTGCTATCATGCAGATAAAACAATAAACCCATAAAAATCATAGCACTACATCTCACAAGGTAAAGGTTACAGTCTTTTAAGCAGAACTCAAGATTTAAACAATCGAATAATATGCACAGGCTTTAAGTGTGCTTATTCATTTGTCTTATATCTTTTCAAAGTAGTATACATAATTTATCAATGAAGCACAGCATATATTTTATTGAAATCAAATGTAAAAGTATTCTGACCATTTTTAAAACGTATTAATTGATTTCTATAAGAATCATTTATTTAAAGCCATTAGTATTTTGTAACTTTTAGCTATTGTTGTTTCTTGTTTGTGACTTACAACTGAGAGTATCAAAGACATAAATTAACACTAAAATATGTTTTCCATCATCTGTTTTAAGTGGTTTATTCTGCATGTTGCACAATTATTTGAAAATGATCAGAATTGTTGTTTAGGAAAAGAAGGATTGTGCGCCCTCTTAATGTTCTTGCCGTGTTTTGAGTTATTTAAGAATGGACAACTCTTCGTTTCTGAGCATAAACAAAGCCTTTATTCATTCAGCAATGACACTTTTGTAGATGTGAATTCTTGACCTTTTGTTTATCTTTCAGTTTGATTGTATTTTATTACCAATTGCTTTTGGCAACATTGTTTTTAAGAGGTTTTAAAAAGCAGATGGATTTCTACTAACTGCTAAGGTTTTTATTCAAAAGGGTTTTTTTTACACCTAACATTGACGTTTATATTGTTCAGCTGTTGCAGTTTTGTTCTGTTCAGCCATGCTTGAAGTGTCCGTTTGATGGTTTGTTCATTTTTGAGAAATATTTACAAAATTAAATAAATCTAAAGTTTATGATTGGACACTCCGTTTATCATTTTATTTGTGATTTCCTATTATAATATTAATAAAAAAGATTAAACACCCTTATACGAACAAATACTGTTTCCATTTAATAGCATTTCTTAGTACAGTCATTTATTTCTCTACAAATAATGAACATTAGTTAGGTTCCATGAACTTAATTAGCTAAAGAGTTAAATAAGAATTAGAGAGTTAACTATGGCATCAAAGCTATTTTTGGAGTCAAGCTCAAGCTGTGTTCGGCATTTAGCTACCACTTCCTTAAGAAGGCAGGACAGTAGTCTAAATTTCAGCTCCACAAGCATCGAAGGAATTTATAGTGTTGAAGTCTGTAAAGGCAGATACTAAATAAGCATGTTAAAACTTTATTCTGTTGCACATGTTGTATATTTTAAAGTAAAAGGAAATGTTTCAGGTGACAGCTCTTTGATTTTATCAAACAAGTGGTAACACTTCATATTAAGGAACAATTCTCACTATTAACTATTTGCTTATAACAATGCCTATTTCTAGCATATTATTTTAAGGTTTAATAAAATTAAACCTTAAAATAAAGTGTGACTCAAATGAGTTAACTACCCAGATCTCAGATCATAATTTTACAAGAATAAAGACAATTTAGCTTTTAAGCTTTTTTTTTTTTTTTTTTTACCCTCACACTGTTTATTTATTTATTTAGATTTGGGGGAAACAGTAATAAATCAAATGCAACAGTGAATAATGGTACAAAAATAAGATTTTCTTTATGCAAAATTTTTATTTTAGCTAAAAATTTCAAATTTGATTACATTTAGCAGAATATTTTTCTGTATGCATAGATGTATCTCTCTGTTGGAAAGTTTCTTGCAATATAATTCTTAAATGCAGTTTTTAGTCATTTTTATCAACCTTTTAACTCAATAACTCTAAAACAATGGATTGTCTTTTCCTTATAGATCAAGGAACAGCTCTTTATGGACAGATGAGCTGATATAGAGCATCACTTAATTGTTTATAATTATTAGTCAAATTCTGAAGGCAACCCATGGGGCGCTAGAGAGTAAAAAGAGCGTTTTTATCCAGATCCGTCACACTTGGTGGAAGAAATCATATAAAACTTCATTACTCCCACTTAAAATTTACCAGTTAGCAAAGTCAATATACCAATAATAAATAAATCTAAAAAGACTGTCAAAAAGGCTCCGTCCCCGACTGCCAACACGGTGGAAGAAAATGTATCTAGCCTGGTTCTAACCATTATTAAAATTTGCATGAAATTTGGCAATGAGGTCACTGAGACGGATTCTTTTCATTCTTTGGAGGATGAAGATGACGCTTCACCCAGAGCTATTCTTCTGGCCATTAGAAAGATAGATTCTTCCATGAATGCCCGATTTAACACTTTGGAAGCTTCACTGTCTGTTGTACAGTCGACACTAACCGTCAACACATCCCGTGTCGTTGACCTGGAAGAGGCTAGCACTGACTATCTCTCACCTGGAGCAGCTTTGCTCTGGATCTTGCAGGCAGAATATTAAGATGGGTCTTCCTGAGAACATCGAGAAGGGCAATCCTACAAGATTTGTTTCCGAACGTCTGCCCTCAAATCTAGAATCTAACTTTCCACATGGTGTAAAGATTGATCTGGCCCACCGCATCGGCCCCATCAGAAACATCAGGCCAAGAATTATGATTGCCAGCATACATCACGACCCTGTTAAGACTGAAATACTGCGCCTTTCCCGTGACTCTCTTTGGATGGCAGTCGTATCAGTTTCTTCCCAGACCTTCCAGCCGAGGTGTCTATTCAATGCAAGCAGTTTGACATGATATGGGAGAAATTTTGGGCCAAGGGAATAAAATACGGACTCCTGAACCCTGCTCGTCTCATCCTCACGCATGAAAATGAAAATATTTTCATCCCCACATGAGGCTGAATCTTACATTGTCCTCAAGATGAAAGGCAAACTGTTTTTGGATCCATTGTGGTAGAAAAAAGACTTACTTTTAGCTGTTTGTGGCCTGTTCATTTCAGGGACTGCTGGGTATGACTTTCTTTTATTATATTATCATAACTATTTTCTCTAGCCCGGACAGATTAGTTGTTCATTCGTTACTGTCCTATTAATACTTAAAAGACTGCCAGGCCAAAAACGCTATACGATGTTAATGTAACTTATGTGGGTCTGTATAATGTGAATAGGAATGTTTGGCACTTTAATACGAATACGAAGTATACCTAATCACAATGTGTGGAGATGGAGCGGTGTGTTGTTACGAAGAACCGTTAACCCTTCACCGATCGATTATTTTTCTCTCTCTCTTTTGAGTTTAATTTCTATATTTTTTTCTCTTTCCTTGCGTTCAGTTCAGCGATCCCACGTTTAAATTGATTTTCGCTAATGTTTGAGAAGCGAGATTACTGGGGTAACATTGTGCCAGCGGATTTTTCTATTTGATAATTCTTTGATTTTCCTTTTGTTTACTCAGCAATACCTATGTTCGTACTTAACATAAGTCGCTCAGTTTACCCCCCCCCAAAGAAACTTTGAATATTTTGAGCTGGAATGTGCGTGGTTTAAACAATATAGTTAAAAAATCGAAATTCTTTGCATGTAGATATATTGTTTCAATAGGAGACTCACACTAAGAATTTCAATGCTCACAGACTTAAATGTAGATGGATAGGTCAATACAATACAATACAGGGTGTCTATACTAATACGTAAGAATATTTATTTTCAACATTTGAACACTAAACAAGATATTAATGGTTGTTATCTCATTGTTACTGGTACTGTCCTAGAGAAACATGTCACATTTGTAAACTCATTCGCTGCGAATTTTGATGATCCCAATTTTTAACCTCATACCCGACATAGACTCTACTTACTTATTATTGGAGGGGACTTTAATTATATTTTAGACCCGTTTATGGAC
The DNA here is from genome assembly GCA_032357445.1 of Enteromius radiatus. Classification (NCBI taxonomy): domain Eukaryota; kingdom Metazoa; phylum Chordata; class Actinopteri; order Cypriniformes; family Cyprinidae; genus Enteromius; species Enteromius radiatus. The sequence goes on along the minus strand of JAUCMS010000145.1, from coordinate 19,762,333 downwards.
AGGCATTCAGCCAGCCCTCCCAAACTTTCAAATTCGACTACTGTTCTTAATAATTTCATTCACTCATTGAATATACTTGATATTTGGAGACTTCAGCATCCTACTGAAAAAGATTACTCTTTTTTTTTTCTAATATTCATAATTAATATACAAGGATTGTTTTTTGTTTTTTATTACAAATTAACCTCTAAGAGTTTATCATCCAAATATCACAATATTTTGATATCTGATCACTGCCCTGTTTCTATATCAGTAGATTTTGGCATGGAGAAACCTCCCTATAATTGGCATTTTAACCCCACGCTATTAAATGAGGACACATTTAAAAAAGCTTGTGCCACTCAAATAGCTGAATTTCTCTCTTTGAATGACAAGGGGGATGTATCTGACTCAACCCTATGGGAAGCTCTCAAAGCTGTCATTAGAGGCCAAGTGACAGCATACCAAACAGAAGAAGCAGAGGGGAAAAAGGCTTTCTGAGATAGAGGCAGACTTGACAGCTTTAGAACAGCAGATTAAACTCACTTCCTCCAACACAAGTCTGACTAGTATCATGAAATTAAAATATGAATTTAATACCATTTTATCTACTCAAATTAGTTCCCTTTTATTAAAGATTAAGGAAAAACAATTTGAATTTGGAGATAAACCTAATCACCTGTTAGTTTGTCAGCTTAGCTGTGCACAAGCAAGTAGAGCTATACATGCCATCAAGTCAAAATCTGGTGTCCTGACCACTAAGCCAGTAGAAATAAACAATATATTCCATGAATTTTATCAGGAATTGTACTCCTTTTTCTTGGGCTCCCCAAAATTAGTGAGGATGAGAGAGAAAATTCACACATCACACTCGAAGAAGTTTCCACAGCTATCAAGAATTTTCCCAATGGTAAAAGCGGCTGGCCCGGATGGCTTTTGCATTGAATTTTATAAGGCTTTCTCTGATCAAATAGCCCCCCTGATGTTAAGAATGTTTAAAGATCCTTTTGAAAGCAAAAAATTACCAGAGACACTATATTCTGCAAATATTGCATTGATTTTAAAGAAAGATAAAGATACAGATCCTTCCTCCTATAGACCAATTTTCACTACCTTCTTGGTAGTGACATTACCAGCAAATAGGTTAAATAAGAATTTGGTATGGGACAGACTTTTTCTTTATGGGTTAAGATGTTTTACTTTCACCCCTCTGCCTCATTTCTTACAAACAATAATAGATCCTCTCCTTTTCTTCTTCACCGTGGTATCCCCCAGGGTTGTCCACTGAGCCCTTTACTTTTTGCTATCGCTATGGAACCTTTAGCAATAATTATAAGGAATCACTCACAATATATTTCCTGTTATAATAGGAGATGTAAAGCATCAGATTTCTCTATATGCGGACAATGTTCTTCTTTTTCTGTCAGAGCCAGAAAGATCCTTGTCTTTTTTGTTTGATCTTATTAGAGACTTTGGTGCTATTTCTGGATTCACAGCTAAATGGCAAAAAAAAGTGGATTTATGCCATTGTATGATAATATAGAGGTATTTATAAGTATGGAATTATGTTAAAAGTAATATCTCTAATTGTGAAGTTTATAAGTCTCCTGAATATCTTTATTTATTTATGACCTCTGAACTAGACTTGAAGGGGCTTGTTTCTAAATATATTGAATATTTCAATGATTTTAGAACTCCTTCTACACAATACCTTGAAATATGTCCTGGGAAAAAGATGACTTGGGGATAGATATTTCAGAAGATAACTGGACTCATGCCCTTCAAGTTATTAGGTCTTGTTCCATTAACTCTAAATTAAAGATTGCACTACTCTCATACCAAATTACATTCCATATATCCCTCTGTTTCTCCTTTGTGTCTTAAATGCAAGGCCAATGAGCTCATCTGCTTTGGTTCTGCAATACTCTAATAAGATCCAAACAGTTAAATATGGGAAGACCATAGCAAAAAAAGACTATTTTGTTGGTGTGGAACAAAGAGTTTGCACCTAAATTTGAAACATGGCTTACAGAGTTCAGTAATGTGTCACGTAGTGTGAAAGAATTATATATTTCCATAATTGGGTAATTATTGCTGTGGAAGTGTTTGTGTGTGTGTGTGTGTGTGTGTGTGTGTGTGTGTGTGTGCGTTTATACTCTGTATGTATATATGTATGTGTTTTGTATAGATACACAAGTATGAACAATGTATGTTTGTGGAGGTCATATGTGGGTGTATGCATATATGTATCTTAACATTGATTACAGTGTCAACAGGGGTTTTTTTTCTTTGCTGGTATGGAGGTTGGGGGATTGTTCTCCAAAATGTAAACATTTTAAAATAAAATATATATTCAAAAAAAATCTTAAGGTAACCCATCATAGCAGTATTACATTATTAATTACACCTAATTGCTTAATCTGATTATTATATGGCAAGAAATGCCATCAGTGTCTTTTATGTGTTTTATCATTCCTAGTTAAATTCTTTAAACATAAGCATACTTAAGCATCTTCATCTATTTATTTTTATTTTTTCCTAGTTTTTTTTTTCTTGGCATATAATTCCCAGGGGAATAATGAAATATTAAGACACAGATAAGTTTACATAGATACTCGGGCTGTTACCAGTGATGTGGCTTCACGGTAGCAGTTGAGGTAATCAATCCGCGCTGAGGGGAAATGAGAAGCCGAAGAACACCGCCTCTTTCTTTGGGCTATAGTTACCATCTAATGGAGAAAGAGGATCACTTTTCACACTGTGTGCACACACTGCCTGTCTGAGAGCAGAAAGTCTCTACATTTTAGGAGCATGTTAAAGTGGTTTGGCCTAATACTCATGACACTGTTCCAAAATTGTATGTTTGTGCTGGAGCACATATTCTGAATATATCAGCCCAAAACTGCACTTTAAGCTATGTATGTAGTAAGAGTAGCTTTGCGATTGTGAATATGTTCAGTACACATTTACCATGGACTGCCAAATTAATTCGAAACACATTTTCACATGTAGGCCTATGAAGTGATATCCTGTTAATTTATACAGTAATAACATTAGTTCTTTTTAAAAATGCAGACAAATTATGTTTAATTATTCATCTTTTCAGTGATTCCAGCATTCCACAGTATTTTGTGGTTTGTATTTTTAGACTCGTATCCCTTTTTTGGCAGTGTAGTAAAAAAACGAATCTTGTCTGATCTCATCATCTGCTATTTGTTCTTCTTTTCTGTGTGTGTCAGGCTGAAGAAGAGGCGGCCCGTTTGGCTTCATTGCCTGCCTGGAGGAGAGATATCATGAAGAAAAAGATGGAAGAAGAAAGGTTAGTAAAAGTCTTGTTTTTGTCTTTCTGTTTGCTTCTTACTGTCTTCTGTGTTTTTCTGTTTATTGTTTGTAAACCTTATTTAACTGTCAACCTCAAGTTTTACTATTTTCTATCCACCTTTTTCTGGACGTAAAAATATGCACGGCCATTTGTAAATTCTATGGATTCCGCATCCAACTATTTTAGCTGTATAGAACAGTTTAATTTGCTGCTTAATATTCAAAATTGGAACCAGAAGCCTCACCCATAGGCTTACTTCCGTGTTAAAGAAAAAAGTGCATTCTAGTTTACTACACTCTCAGAAATAAAGGTAAAAAAGCTGTCACTGGAGCGGTACCTTTTCAAAAGGCCTAATGGATAGGGAGTTGGACTTGTAACCCAAAGGTTGTGGGTTCGAGACCTGGGTCACCATACCTGGCCACAAGTCACTTCACTTAAAGTATACATATTTTAACCTAATAGATAGTGTACTGCCCCAGTGAGAGATTTTGTACCTTTATTTCTGATAGTGTATGGTAAAGTTGATTATATATGTGGCACATTTATAGTGTTAATCAAGATCCATAACCTTTAAAATAACAATTTAGTTTTTGTGTTTTGTTTGCCAATTTCAGATATCAGTAAAAGTAGTATCACTGCAATTATGAACAATAATTAGTAAGATAGCTAGAACTGCCTTTAGTATGTCTGACATTTCTTCCATGCAAATCTGTAAATCTTCTGTCTTTTACTTTCAATGTCTTGTGTGGATTATAAAACCAAAGTGATAAGATGTAAGTAAAACTGTATTTTCCATTGTATTTTTTTTAATGATTATTAATTTAATTTTTATTTAATTAATTTTTTTTTTGTAGTGACTTGTAGGCTAATGTACAAAAATGTAAACATATATATCTATACATGTAATCCTCTATTTCTTTTATTCATTCCTGCATTGACAGGGAACAGAAAAGGTAAGGCACTAACTAGTGATTGTTGTAGAAGTAGCTCCTATTTCTGACATTTTGATTGTATTAAAGTGCCCCAATTATGGGTTATGAAAAGCTCAAATTTTGGTTTTGGGGTGTCCCCAACAACAGGTTGACATGGTTGTAAGGTAAACGCTTTTATTGTCTTTAATATGCATTTATATTTAACTTATTAGCTCAACACTCCCAAACGATTCGCACAACGATTCATCTCTCAAAATCCCTCTTTTGCGTGACGATAATCTGCGGTGATTGGTCGTTTTCATTTCTATTTCATAGTAAAAGCAGCGTTTGTGAGCACAGTTTACACCTGTTAAGCGGCAAAGAATGAAATTGCATTTTCATTTCAATATGCTAATATTTCGCATTGATGTCATTGTCAACATGAAATGACTTGGGATTCGAGTTAAAAATGACTTGTTTCAAAGTCGATTTTTTTTGAGAGAGAGACAGTAACTTTATACACGGTGCAATTTCAGATTTAAAACTTTACTTAAAGCTGTTGCACACTGCATGAAAAGTCTTTTTTTTTATCCATAAGGGGCACTTTAATGTGTCATTATATCACAAACTTGTATGTACAAACTTTTCCTTTCTCCTTTTCTCTTCATACCTGCAGAAAAGAGGAGGAACAACGGCGAATGGAAAAGGAGAACGAGGAGAAGTCGGAACTGGAGCGACTACGAACGCTGGGCTATGATGAAACCAAGCTAGCGCCTTGGCAGAGGCAGATTATTTTAAAGAAAGGTGACATAGCAAAACAGTAGTAAACTCCCAGTCATCCCCTCCACTCTTGCACAACTCTCCGCTGACGTATAAATGTAGGACACTGTTCAGAATCTGCCAGACCCATTAGACACAAACCGCACGTGGGTCACCAGACAGCGTTCTGCTCGATCACTTCAGCATCGCTTTGTCTGAGTCTCTGTGTATTGAGCTCTGATGATGCACTAAAGACTAATGTTTTTACTGTGGTCAGGTCTTATGCCTAAGATTGTTTTCAAAATCAGTCAGTTATTTCATTTTCAAACATCTTCAGCGTTCCCCACCTGATCCATTAGCTTGTTTTACATCTCATTTTAAATCTCTAGTAATATTTTAATTAAAAATAGAAAATATATGTTAAGGAAATCACATGTACTCTGCTTGAAAGCTTGTTTAAGTTTACTTGATGTAATCTGTAAAGTATGATAGTCCTAACAGGTGTTATGGCACAACGTATTCTTACATAAAGTAAGTGACGCTTTGTGTTATGGTGCATCTATTATTCTTACATAAAAAATACAATTTGGAAATGCTATATATATATATATATATAAGCAAATGCAAAAAAGAGACATTTTACCAGTAATCTCTTTGCACTGTACATGTACACACACGTTTCACCAAAAGGTGGCGTCAGAGATCACAACTTATAATTGGCCATATACTGTAAGTCTTCCCAGATAACAAAGCTATATGAATGTATTTCAGACCTACCCAACAAACACTGCTGAATTATGATTATGAAACCCATAACAGCACAAGAGAAGCCAATTCTATTGCATCTGATGGTCTAAATAAAAAATCACCCGTCACCCTTTTTTACTGAGATTTACACAGGACGTTTACATTGGCGGGGTAAATGATGTCGATTAAAATGTCATGAAGTCATGACAGTGTATTCAGCCATGCTGTGGTCCCCAAAAATGAAGCTGTCGTTTCCTTCTCCGCTTGGCAACTGTAGCTTGTTCTTTATTGTTAATGTGTTTAGAGTAACTAGACATCAGAAAAGTGCCGGATGTGAATCTGTATGTGTGTGTGCATGTATGAGAAAGTATATGTGTGTGCATATTTACACATGCATATAAACGTAATATGTCTATCCTGTGTCATTACTGTGCAATGGGTAGAGTTGATGTATTTTGAGTGTTGTTTTTTCTGTACAACTGTAAACTAAAAAAGAAAAAAAGACATACGTTACAAGTGTAAGTGATAAGCATGATCCTCCTTGAATTTGGGAACATTTTGCTTTCGTTTATCAGATGCCATAATGATACTTAAAACAAAGATGTGAATGTCATTGCCATTAGAACATTTTCTATTCATAATTACTCCATTTAGAAATACTTATAAACTCTTATTGGCCAATAATATCATGGTCAGTTACATGTTTTTCCTGTTTTCAGCCTGGCTTTCGTAGGCAGACAATTGTAAACTTTTATTTTCCCAATGGCAACAGTAATGTAATAAAAATCTAAACAACAATTTATGCCTGTGAAGTAGTTATTACACCGTGCACAAAAACACATCCAATACATTACATTACGTTATATGAAGTGACAGTACATTTGCTTATGCTTAAATTATTCTTTTCATGTTATATTTGAACATAAATTAATAGAAGATATATTTCTTTTAATAAGCAATTCATTCAATAGATTCATTAATATGTTTTTATAGTTTTATTTTATTTTTGATAAACACAAGTTAAGTAACAGGACTTAAGGTTACAAATCTCTTAAAGATATGACTGAATATGTGTGCGTGTATATATATATATATATATATATATATATATATATATATATTTAACAATGGCAAAAAGGGTATTTCAAGCATTTAAAAAAACAAAAATAAAGTTCAATAGAGCTTTACGTTTAATTTTTTTTTCGCCATACATTAGAATGCCTCCTGTTTAAGTTTGCATCTTTCTGAACAAAAAATAATTATTATTATGCATTTTTTAACATGTTTGACAGAAGAAAAGACACTAAAATGTCATTCAATGTAACAATATTCATATACCAAAAATTCCAACATTTAAAACATTAATTATTTCATGAAATATTAATAGACTTTATTTAAGCATCACAATGCAGCCCTATCAATTAACAATATCACAAACAATATGTACTTGTTTTTCAGTATCAATTAACTGAAATTTTTAAATCTTTACTTTGCTAATGTTCTTCAAACCACTATGTTTTCCAATTTGCCAGCAAGACATTTTTGTAAGGAAGTTTCTTTGTCCAGCCTCAAAAAATCCTGCTTGCAGACACATTTAATTAATGCTTTCTGTTTGCAAACATAAATGACATTGTCAAGATGATTATTTGGGGTGATTTGTCTTGATCTACTGACATATCATAGTGAGGGGGCATTTATTGGCAAGAATTATTGGCAAGCTATTATTCCAACAATTAAAATCCTTTATACCATTCCCTCTCCTGGCTCGTTTTTTACACCAAGTATGGTTTAAGGATAAAAAATAAAGATTAAAAAAATTAGAATAATAATAATAAAAATGATTACAAATATTTTATAGCTATTGTTCTTCAATCAATAAATCAATCACTTTTATTTATATAGTGCTTTTAACAATATTGTAGCAAAGCACTGAACATTATCAAATAGGAGAATAGATGTATACAGTAAATGTATAATGACAAGATTAAAATATTTATTAAATGCAGAGACGGTCTCTGTAATCAAAACAACAATAATCACTAGAAATTAGGTGCCCCCAACTAAGCAAGCCAGAGGTGACAGTGGCAAGGAACCAAAACCCCATCCATGAGAGAACGGAGAAAAAAAAATTGTGAGGAACCAGGGCCAGTTCTCCTCTGGCCAGACTGAGAAACAGAATAAGAGAGAGAGAAATTAATATTAGCATGGATGCCATTCTTTTTACGATGTAACAAGTACATTAGGTAAACTGTAAATTGTTCCAGAGTTTGGGTGCTAGATAGGAAAAAGATCTGCCACCCGCAGTACATTTTGATATTCTGGGTATTATCAAATGGCTAGAGTTTTGAGAACGCAGCAGACGTGGAGGACTATAATGTGATAAGAGCTCGCTCAAGTACTGAGGAGCTAAGCTATTCAGGGCTTTATAAGTGATTAACAAGATTTTAAGATCTATACGATGTTTGATAGGGAGCCAGTGCAGTGTTGACAGAACCGGGTGTAAACGGGCTTTAAGAGTGCCACCCATGGATGTCAATGGTGACTCAAACAAGCCTGGTTACAAACTTTCTTCAGAATATCTTCCTTTGTTTGTCATGCAGGTTTGGAACTACTTGAGGGTGAGTAAATCATGACAGAATTTTCATTTTCGGGTGAACTATTCCTTTAGTTTATTAGCTTTTTGCTTTTTACAGTGCCTCTGTTTATGGGTGTCTTTAGTTAATCAATAATCAAATTACACAATACCAAAATGCATTCATATATTAATATTTATTAAGCTTAACACATATGTGTCAATGCTAAACATCCCTCATATATCTGTAATATAAATAAGATGCTAAAATGGTTATTTAATGAATGTCCTGTTACTTCCACTACAGTCAAAAGTCTGGGTGTTATATTAGACAGCATCATGACTTTTGAAAGTCATATTTCTCATGTTACAAAAACAGCATTCTTCCATCTTAGAAACATTGTGAAGCTACGAAACATGTTACCCGTTTCTGATGCAGAAAAGCTAGTTCATGCATTCATGACCTCTAGACTGGATTATT
>JAUCMS010000145.1:19724670-19735206 GCA_032357445.1 Enteromius radiatus | reverse complement strand
AAAAAAAACCTAAAATAAGCCATATTATCGTCATTTTTATTAGCTATCGTCCACATGGCTGACTATCGTCGATAGACAATAGTATTGTCTATTGGCACAATCCTAGCGCCGTGTGATATTAAATAGTCACACAATATGCATTGTACAAAAGTGCAACTTTGCAGGGGAGTGGCCTTCCAGGGCCAGATTTGAGGCACCTTCATTTAGGAGATTTAACAGCCAAACTAGGTAGTATTCACAATATTGCCCAATTTTTTGTTCACTTTATACTATTGTGAATATCGGTAATATTGTTTGGCTCTAGCTGCAGTATTGCTAATCTTACTGCTGCAGCCTCACGTCTGCTAATACGACATGCAAACCTTGGTCGGAAGCCTCTGTAGTAGTTCTGCCTCATTGGTTTGTTGCCCTGGTCTGGACCACCTTGGTTCTCATCACCTTCCCCACCCTAGAAGTCAAGGAGAGCAAATCTCAGGCAAAAAAAGTTGACAACATTCAGTTGGCTTCACAACACTATATAATATAATATTCAATTAACGGGTTCGGATTTCAGCCTACCTCTGTCATTTCTCCTCTCTGGGGTGTGTTGGTGTATGGGGGGCGTCTGCCGTAACGCCTTCGCACAAAGTATGGCGGGTAGCGCCGTCTACCGGGGTAGGTGGGTCTACGCTGCTGTTGCTGCATCTCGCCCTCGGGGGCATTTTCCTCCTCTTCCCTTTTCTCTCGTGCCTCTCCGTCACTCTGATAGTTCTCCTGGTAGTCGCGAGGGGGGCCCCTCCTGCGTGGGAACCGCCTGTAACGGTTTCTGTCAGCCGCATACTTGCTGCCCTGCACAGGAACGCCACCTGGGCCGGTAACATTGGCTGCCTCTGCACCCTGAAAGACAGACAAAATGAATATCGAATATCTCCTAACTGACTAGACACACATTTAGTTTGGATAATGGACACAGAACGGAGAAATTTCCTGGAAGCCATTTTGAAAAGGCTGCTGTACAGTAGTCTGGGCAGAAACTTGATATTTAATCAATATCTCGTTTATACAGTTTATGTGAAGACCATTTTTACTCTGGATCCACTAGAGTTGTGCCGACAAACAATAGTACTTTGCATAGACAGTAGTCAGAGATGATGCCTGTAACTGATGCCTTAGAATTACCAGCATGATAATCAGCATCTTGCTAGTTATCAAATTAATTCTAGGCCAATGGCCAATCAGAGGCATTCAGATGACTCATCGTTGAAACAGTTTTGTTAAGTGCACGCTCACTGACTGAATTCAGCTCTCACAAATTTTCTATACAAAGTGCAAATGTAAGTTTATATATTCAAAGTGTAGACATTTGTTTCAGTAGAAGTGTAGACGGTACCATTTAATAAATTAACACTATAATACACATTGCCAATATAACAGGCCGATAAGATGATATAATACACAATATATTATGCAATTGAGCATATCGTCCAAAACTAAAATCCTTTTTTTTTTTTTTTATAAATCTCAAACAGGCTATTATGTAATGAAAATATTTATGTATACATTGTTGTTAACTAAAATATGAAACTATGAAGTGAGCGAACAAACGCTCAGCATCTTAAATATAGGTCACGCTCTATATTAAAGACATTTTTGTGTACAAGTTTCCAACATTCAAAGAAGTTATTCTCACACCTGGTCCTGGGCGCCTCCCAACACTGCACATCGTGTTGGGGGGCTCCCAGGACCATGGTTGAGAAAAACTCATTTAAAGTCAAGGCTTTTGATCAAAACATTTTCAAAAGACACACAAACCATTGACTGGTAGTGCATTAATAAATAATGATCCATCTGTAATGAGAACATTTTAATCAATGCCATGGAAAATGTATATATTTTTTTTTTTAAAACCAAAACATTGCAGTTAAGCCAAAGGAGCATGGAACTAGTTGAACTCTAAACAACAAAAACACAATCTCACCTTCTCCCCTTCTACGACGTCAAACTCCACAGTCTCTCCGTCCCCGACACTACGAAGATATTTCCTTGGGTTGTTCTTCTTAATGGCGGTCTGAATAAAGAGAGCGAGAAAAATAAATAATAATTTCCCCCTAAACATGTTATGCCATTGTGGTGACAACTTAAGAAAAAAAAAAAATTACCTGGTGCACAAAGACATCTTCCTTTGTGTCATTCCTGCAATTTTAGAGAAAAACTTTAATAACTGAGAAGAAACAAGCATGCAGGGTTGAAGAGCAAGTTAAACATTTGAATAAATAACAGCATGCAAGTGCAAGCCAGGTCTGGCTTTGTAAGCACATAAAGGCTGTAATAGGATTGCGGATGTTCCCTGACCCACATATCATATTAGATAGTCTTTAGAGAATGTTATTTACCTGTTGATGAAACCGTAGCCGTTCCTCACATTGAACCATTTCACTGTCCCCAGGACTTTTGTTGCTATAAAGAGAAAGGAGGGGGCAAAAAATAAAACGTTTTTTTTTTCCCCCACAAGATTTGTTTGAGTAAAGCTACAACTGTTGAGAGAAAAAGGGTACATCACAATAGCAAAATTATTTAAAAGCCATCCATAGCAAGTTGAGTTCATTTTGTCTCTATTTATAACCTCCAACTGTGGTGCTTTTAATAGACTGTGATGCAAAGGCAGCTGCTCTTATCAGAAGAGCCTCCATCACCATGAAAGGCCCTGACCCACAAAGTTCACATTATTAACCTCCTATCCATCTTATGAAGACCAAAATATTAAACACAGAACACACACACAAAAAAAAAGTTTACAGTAATAAAGATTTAATCATGACTTTAAAAGAATAACCTAAATTAAAAGATTATGGTAACAATGCAGCTGCTGGTAGCCATTCCCTTCCACATTTTGGAGAGAAAAAAAATAAGTGGTCACTAGACTGAATGTTAAAAACATTCTTAAATTCTTTTTGTGCGCGTCTGTGTTACATACATATATATATATATATATATATACATATATACATATATATATATATATATATATATATATAACCGAATTTAGGACAAATAAATTTTATTATTTGTGAAATTACATTTAATCACATTTTCTACCCAAATAATTTATAAAAATAATAAATTTATATTTAAAAAAAAAGGCTGTTTATTAGTAATTAAACTACTAAAACGGGATATAAAAATTAAAACTTTCAGGTAAAAGATATCCTGGTGTTAAAAACACCGTAGTTTTTTATTAAGCGTATTCATTTAGTCAATGTGGAGTTGAAGTAGGAAGTGATGATGCTAACCGCAGTTAGCGCACTAGCATCAGCCATGTGGCCGGATCGAAGCCAAACAGTCTCAGTTATTCATCCTCACTACTGCACACAGCAGGCATTACAAGATTATGTATTTTTGATTAGATGTCGGCTGGCAAGTGATTTGCGTTTCTGACTGAACTCTCGAAGAGCTATGAGCTTGTAGCAGCAGATAAGACAAAAGAAGCGTCCATCATCCAAACACCATGGCGGACATTTTATATGTGGGGTCGCGACACAGAGGTAGACGACGCTTATCTTATACGATCGTTATGCAATCTGTAAGTTACTAGAAATCGCCTCTTGGCTGAGGGGATCTTCGGGAGACGGCGTTGATGGTGTTAATGGAGATAAGGACACGTATGCGCGACGCGTCAAACGCTCCACGCGAACAAAGAGACGCAATTTAGCGTGCCTTATATTCGCTCCCCCCTCAAGAAACCGGCGTTCGAAATAATCGTTTTAGTATAAAACCGGCGTGGATCACACCGAACACGACAGCTGAACTCGTATCATGAGGAAGTGTATTCATTTAACACGAATAACGTTAGCTAATAACGATCTGGGTCATGTCACGATCAAGGCCAAGCTCAAGGATATGTTTCACTCACCGTAAACATCAACGGCCTGAAAAAAGTAAACATACTAAACATTGATATGATGTAGCACTCGTATTGTGAGTTTATGGGCAATAAATAACGCAAGCGGCTCTATAGAGCGAGATGCGCGTTGTGACTCGTGTTCACTGAAGCAGGCCTCGGACTCGAGCACGCGTCATGGCGGTTTGATGGAACGCGGCACGCGTGCGAACATTTAAACTGCCTGAGACAGTTTCACGTCTCAGATTTAACGTACGCATGCCCTATATGCATGAAGTAAACACAACTCCATAACAAAAACACTGGAGTGGTAGCCACGGGAATACAGTAACGTTAATATTAAGTTGGTGGCCGGATAACGACACCACACGGTCGCCGTGAGGCCACGCGCTTTCCTTAACTGAAAAATCGGCTGCCGTTCATTTGTATCAAACCTTACAGCGCCAACGTTTTAAATACATATATTCTTTAAAATAAACGAATCCCCAATGCAAGAATACTGATGTTTCTCTGTAAGGCTTACCGATGACCTTCTTATCCCCCGCGGTAGCTGCGGCTGCCGGGCTGGATGGGCTCTCCGCGTCGGCGGCAGGCTGCGGCGGCTGCTGTGTTTCGGCCTCGCTGCTCATGTTGTTTTCTTGTTGGTAAAGCCGGCGGTGGCTCTCTAGTGTGTTTTCCCGGTGCTAGATGGTAACCTGGGCCGGCGGTGGTGGGGGCTGCTGCCTTCAGGCTCTCCGCTTTCCTTTCTCCGCTCCCGCTGCCGATCGAACTGGACGGACCGAGTAACGATGCCGGATGATATTCTGTCACATCTCTCCACCCATCCCTCAATCCAATTGGTCGACTAACTTGCGATCAGTCAACGTCAATTATTTTACTGAAGCTCATTGGTTCTATTTATTGTCAATCATACGGAAAACACATTAAATCTGCTCATGATTGGTTGCAAAAAGAATTAGCACCGCCCAGAATTGAAGACCCCATTTAACCTTCCAGACATACTAGCAGATATATTTTCCAAACAAAATAAAATATTGACCCAGAATGTGAAAAATAATGCACATTTTCACAGAGTTTTAAATCCCTTATGAAGAGGTTTTTAAAAAGTAAACAAATATATATTCGTACTACAAAAGCTTACATATTAAATAAATACATTTCTACAATAATATATGAATAATAAATAATAAGCAGGTAAATCAAGTATGGAATATTGTGAGAATAGACTTGGTAGTATTTCGTTTTATTATTATAGATTTGTATTTGCATTGCTTCTCTAAACATTCTAGTAAAGCTCCATTGAGGTGAACTGATTTATTTTTATTATATAGAATTTGTGTATTGTGTATACACACACACACACACACACTCTCTCTCTCTCTCTCTCTCTCTCTCTATATATATATATACACACACACACATACATACATATACACTATTGTCATTTCAAAAATAATTTTATTTATAACAATTTATTAATATTAGTGCCCTATTGTAATACCGATTTATTGTTTAATTAATTACTGATTTAATTATTTGGCGAAAGTTTGCGTAAACAATTATGTTTTATGAAATTTAGTTAGAGTGGAACTATTAAAAACACTGAAAAACATTTAACAGACACCAAATCGACAAGGACAAATATGTAGCAGGTATGTGAATAGCTTAATTTATCAGTGAGTGAATCATAACTTGAATAAATCCATGAAGGATGATGTGCTTTTGGGACAAATCCCATCACTGACTTCTCCCACAGCATTATAAAGGAAGCACTCAACGACCATAGATGAGACAGACCAATACTACCCCCTTCCCTTTTGTCATGTAAATATGTTTTTGGCACTGTCGGGGAGACCTGGTTGAAGTGTGATTTTATTGTTAATGGCCCGGCCCTGTTGTCCCACACAAAGACAGGCTTTAACATTGACCCTTGAAGCCTCCCACCGAGCCCAAACTCTTCCTGCACTTTAGCTGAAAGAGCCCTTTTGTGTGCGTGGGACCCGGTCCAGCAGATGGGGGAAGGGGTTTCTGGGTTAGGGTAAGCAGCAATAAGAAGACAAAGGGAGTACAATCATAGGGAATTTGAATTAAGTGGCATGTCCTTTAGGTGTTGGTTTAGTATCATAAACTCAAAGCCTTTGACGATTCAGGAAAAGTCTCTTGATTTCAGATCTCTCTGAATTTGAAGTGTAATAAAAAATGTCCCACAGTAATTAAAAAAAAACACATGGGTCAACATTTATTTATTTAACCAGCCATTCCTTAAGACAAAAGTAAAAGCCTTGTCCTTCAGAATGTACAAAGAACGCATGTATCTGTCTTGAATTTCAAGTTTGGTCATATATGCAAATGTTGATATAAGAGAGTCAGATAAGCAAATCATGACATAACATTCAGTTTCGTAACTTAACTTTGAATAATATAAAACTACAAACTTGTTCAGCCAATAGTTCCACAAACAATCAGGCAATCCCACAAGCCTATACAAAAATTATGTTTTGCAATGGAGATGATGATTAGTCAGTCCAGAATGGCTTGTTTGTTTTCTTTAAAGCGAATGTCATATGTCTTTCTGATGCATCACATTTCTCCACACTGGGCAATGACAATCGGCAGCTTGGGCTTGTTGTTGGGTCCTGTAGGTACATTCTGTATATAAAAAAAAAAAAAAAAATTGCTTTTATCCAAAGTGGCTTAAAATTGAGGACAATGGAAGCAATCAA
Source organism: Enteromius radiatus (assembly GCA_032357445.1). NCBI lineage: Eukaryota > Metazoa > Chordata > Actinopteri > Cypriniformes > Cyprinidae > Enteromius > Enteromius radiatus. The sequence goes on along the minus strand of JAUCMS010000145.1, from coordinate 19,728,606 downwards.
AATCAACAAAAGTGAAATGATATGCAAGTGCAAGTCTCAGTTAGCTTAATGCTGTACACAAAGCACATTTGTTTATTATATAATAAATAAAATAAAATAAATAAAAAGAAAACAGATTGAATAAAAAAAAAAGAATAAAGAATACAGCAGGCCGTGTTAGAGGCATTTTTGCTTCTGTTAACTGTATATTAAAAATACAAGTAGAAAAACTAAAAAAAATATTAGAAAAGTTAGTGTTACTTTTTGCTTATTTTAAGAAAATTAATAGAGTACAAGTGTGAAAGGGAAACGTTTTGTTTTTAATAATTTATACACACACACACACACATATATATATATATATATATAAATAAAGAGCTGTAGTTGGAGGGTCAAATAAAGATGAAAGAGATGTGTTTTTAGCAGATTCCTGAAGATGGCTAATTGATATGGCTAGTTGATAATTCAAAAGAAACCAATTAAATACTGAGAAGTTTGAGACTTCCATCTATCTCATCATAATGAATTTTCTCACAGACTCTCTCAGGCTGATAATTTTGCTATTTTGCCAGGCAACTTTTTTTGAACACTGTTGAGCACTTTTTCACTGAAAACATGTAACAAATTTCTATCTGGATAAATGAAATTTGTCTTGGGCCCTGTGTCTCTCACCTGGCTGCCCCTGATGGCAACAATTCCCAAAGTTGCCCAGCAACATTGCTCAAAATGTTGCCCAATGTATCATCAGCCTCAGACAAACACCCTGTTTCTTTATATGCTTTAAGCATGGCAGATTTCCAACTTTCTCAAACAAGTTAACTGATCACTCATCAATAGTAAATTCCTTACAGAATCGACACTTCAAAATGTACAAAACTAAAATATTGTCTTACCTCAATTTTTCTCATAACAAGCAAACCATCCACCACTTTTCCTGTAAGAAAGACACTGAGCAGTTAATGATGTGACTACAGTACAAGTTCTCTCAGGATAGAATCAATTCAGGATTTGTCTGACTCACCAAATACCACATGCTTCCCATCCAACCAGTCGCACTTTGTACAGGTGATAAAAAACTGACAACCGTTTGTTCCCGGTCCACTGTTTGCCTGCCGGGGGAAGAATATTTCACATTATTGATTATCTGATGGCTAGACAGAGTGTGTTCATCCTGTATTAATGTATCACTTTGCCTTTGATGAGTAATGCATTCAAAATGTCCACCACAGAAGAAAATGACTTTGCATGATGGTGGTCACATGATTGTGTGATAAAATATTTTTTTAGTTGTAAGGGGATAGTCTAGTTAATAACAGTTGACAATTACTCTGTACATGAGTGAAATTAAAGGTATGTGGAAATATAAACACAGATAATATTTTTTGGGGCGATTTTTTTTTTACATTTTTGCATTCATTAAAGTTGTTTAGTAGTAAAGTAAACCCCACAAGATTCATATTTTTAAACACATTGTTCATCTAACATTGCTGATATGCTGCCATTAAGCATACTGTAAATGTACTTCAAGTGTTTCATAGTCACAGTGTGTATAGAAGCTTCACCATTGACAGGAGTCCTGGGCCAGAGTGTTTCATTCTAAAGTTCTCATCTGCAAACGGTCCCCTGTAGATACTGCAGATACCAGTGCCATCCCCCTGAGGGACAAGAAAATAGTGTTAAAAATCACTCACAGAGTCAGAAATTCTGAACTACCTCAACTGTAAGACATGTAGCCTAGCTCATACATGAAAGCATTCAAAGCAAACTGAAAATGTAGCTGGGAGTAGCTGTGTATATGTGTGTGTACAGTAGGGCCCTATGGCCACCAGAGTCAGAAACACACACACACACACACACACACACACACACACACACGCACACAAAAGACAGACTGGAGACAATTCTACATTTTTTTTATATATATATATAATTTAACACTATTGGTTACATGGATCATTTAATTAAAAACTGCTGTCAAGGTTGCTATCATAAAGACTCTAATCTTGACACTTTATGTACTTTCAAACCAATCATAACTCTTTATGTATATATTTGTAATTACATGGGGTTGGGACACACACACACACACACATATATATATATATTTATTCTACTGCAGTGTCAATGGCAGATCTAAATAAAACATTCCTACATATAAAAATTATAATTTATAAACGTCAAATGATTAATTCAAAGTTGTAAAATTAAATTAACATTCTTTTACACAATATTCTTAAAATGCATTAAAAATGTCTGAAATCAGAAGATTTGAGCTATGATGCTATCAGTAGTGTAGGAACAGACACAAAGGGAGGGAGGACCAATGGCAGAAAGAAGTCAAATGAATTGATTATCTGCATTTTCTCATTACTAAGCATAATCATCAGTGCAAATATATGGTGTTTGAGCACTATTTGAGCGACTATTTTCATGATTTTAGTGAAAAATAGAGTTACAGGATACCTCAAGGCCTCTGGGTGGAGCTCTCTGCACATTTCGACTTGCTGTTGTATATGTTGTGTGTTAATGTGTGTGTGGAGAAGTACTGTGCCAGCACTGCACAGTTTGCCTGTCTCCCTAATCAAACATACCTGATCCAACTTCATTAGTGGAGACTCCAAGAACACAGACATGTGTTAAGTATCGGAGGCATCCAGAATGTGCAGTTTTGAGGACTTCAAGAACAGAAGCGGGAACTACTTATCTGCTGAAATGTGGTGTTGGTATATTTATTAAGGAAATAATGTCAAAATGTGACCATGTATTCTGGGGTAAGTTTGTTTTAATTAAGGGTAATTCCACCAGCTCAGTGTTAATCTATAGACTTTGTGTGTGTCCTGTGTTTTTCTTTAGCTATTTATGTGTTGGCCTTATTTCAGTATTTGCATTTGTCCTCCTAGTTGTTTACCGGTGTCCGATAAGAATAAATGTTACACTTTTATCCACCAAATAAGCTCATTTAAAATGTGATGCCTGCTGCTGGTCTCAAAAAAGCTGGCACGGTGGTAACAAAGGGGTGAAAAAGCAATACATTTTGAATAGATTAGGCTAGGAGAGCATCTAGCAGCTAATTAGGTTAATTGACTCTGTTTTCAGGCCTCAGATGACACTGCATCACTCATCTGACTGATTATGTTATTGACATTACTAAATGGGCCCAGGAATACTTCCAGAAACCACTGTAAACACAATCCGCAGATGCCAACTAAAGTTCTGTCATGTAAAAAAGGAAGTCATACGTGAACATGGTCCAGATGTCTCATTTAAAATGGGCAGTTTAAAAGTGGGAAAGTGTTTTATGGTCAGACTAGTTCAAATTTGACATTCTGTTGCCTTGTCCTCCAGAATAAAGCAGAGGGAGACCAGTGTGTTATTAGCGTACAGTTGAAAAGTCAGATTCTCTGATGGTATGGGGTTGCAGAAGTGCATACAGTATGGCCAGCTTGCATGTTTTGGAAGGCACTATGAATGCTGAAAGAGAGGGGGGTAACAATACGCATATTGTGTATTGAATGGTTCACAGGCATTTTCCAAATCAAAGTCATCATTCTTATCCCCTTGTTAGTACTTGAGTGAGCAGAGCACGTGAGTGTCATTATTAAGTCATTTGGAATGCACTTGTCGGATGTAATCATAGCCCTATTCGGACGGGACTAGTTTTCTAAACTACGTGAAAGTTTCGATTCCTATCACCTGACGTCTGTGATTTTCATGTACCATTTCGGACGGGACTAACATCTCCATGTATATAACAGAGGTGGGAGGGTCTGTTTGCTATTCGGATTGATTACAATTAGTATAATCACAAATACCATGGTAAGGCGAAATGTTGTTTAAAATATTGTATTTTTTAATCGCGGTAAACCCATGTTTAATTTTGATAAAGGTACATTTAATAAAACATATGTAACCGAGTGCAGAAATGAACGTGAGTGATCTTACCTAATACTGATATTA
>JAUCMS010000145.1:19663524-19679735 GCA_032357445.1 Enteromius radiatus | reverse complement strand
AGGGCTCAATCCTAGCTTTACTGGCACAAGGATTCAGTGAGCGTCAAGTTGCTTCTATTATTAATATTACAAAGACGTCAGTTCACAAAAAATGAAACAATCGTGCATTGATTTGTATTGGTGGTGTATTGGGGAGATGAACAGTTTTAAGAATAAAACCCAAAAGAAACCGCGGCTGTGTATATATATATATATATATATATTAAACCTTTTATTAAACAAAATCTATTTCATTTAAGACATTTATAATGTCACAAAAGATTTTAGTTTTAAATTAATCCTGTTCTCCTGAACTTTTAATTTAGCAAAGAATCCTGAAAAAAATATGAGTTTAAAAAAAATAAAAGTAGCACTGTTTTCAAAATGTATACTAATAATAAATGTTTCTTGAGCATCAAATCAATCAAAATTAGATTGATTTCTGAAGAATTGTGTAAAGTGATGCTGAAATAAATTATTTTACAATAAAATAAAATATAAAACAATTATTTTTAATATTTTACAATACAATAGATTTTACAGTATTTTTGTGTGAGAAAATGTTTTCAAAAACATTTAAAGATCTTACCAATTTTCAGTTTTTCCGATATTTTCCACAAATTCACACCTAAATATGTATGTTAAAATAAATAAATAAATACAAAATGTGGCGTTGATTTTAAAGAAGGTTTGAATAAAATGTGATAGAAAGCCTGATTTGTATCTAATGCAATAAAATTCAAGCACTAATTAATTCTGTGAGGCCTAAGTGTCTTCACAAGTGTTTGGATAAAAACAGATAATGGCATTAAGAGTGTCGATTGCCATACAGCGGAGGTCCTGCAGCTGAGCGTGTGTATTGTGGGGTGTGTGTGTTTAGGCAGGACAGACGGCTTTGATGCTGGCTGTGAGTCACGGGCGGCACGAGATGGTGCGGGCGCTGCTCGACTGCGGTGCTGATGTGAATGTCCAGGATGACGAGGGCTCCACTGCTCTGATGTGTGCGAGCGAACACGGCCGGGCTGAGATTGTGTCCTTACTGCTGGAGCAGCCCGGATGTGACATTTCTGTCGTGGACAATGTGAGTTCATCACAACCACCTTTCATACAACCAAAATGTACATGACACTAAAATATGTACTGTTTCTACATAATACTGCAGCCTCAAAAATAAAGCCATGATCAAAGTGGTGTTCATAATAATAATCAAAGGTAGATCAACAGACTAGTTCCGTTAGTTCTACATGGCGGTGTTATTTTAGTAGCATTGAGATACTATTATAGCTTATATATTCGTTGTTTTTTTTTGTTTTTTTAAGTTTTAGTAGTCTTCTGTGTTTTTGTCATGTTTCATATGTTTTGTTATGTTTCATACTGTATGTGTGTGAATTATTATTTTTTTTGCTTTAGTTATTTTAGTACATCAAGTAAAATAAATTAAAATAGAAAAATGTTGCCTTGGCATTTAGCTGAACGTTTTTATACTTTATTTCAGTTAATGTTAATTTTTAAGTTTATGTTTTTAATTTTTTGATTCCGTTTGAGTTAACTATAATATCCTGATACATGGATAATCACCTACATTTGAAATACTTCATTCCATAATGCAGATCTATACATGTAATTAACAATTGTAATAGGAAGAAATTATAGCCATAATTTTTTAATGATCTCTTTATTGACATCCTTTAGATTTGAATGTTTCAGTGTCAGTGACTGCTGTATATACAGTGGGTACGGAAAGTATTCAGACCCCCTTAAAATTTTCAAATCAGGTGTGAAAAACTTTCCCAAAAAGTGTCACGAATAGACCAGGTGGGAGTGCGAGATCATGTGCAGAGGGTTTAATGACAGGCTCAGGGTGATTACAAAGGTGGTCGTGGACCGGCAGACGTGAACAGAAAAGGCATAGACATAAGAATAAACAGTAAACAAGGTGAGGGTCGAAATACCGGCAGTAAGAGCCGTAGGGAGAGGCGAAGACGTAAATCCGAGAACAGGCTGAGGTTGATACTCAATAGATCCAAGGCTTGACAAAGATACAAATGAAAACAAGAAAACTAGGAACCAAGGTGACGGCAAATATACATCTGGTGTACAATGACACAACATAGAGTGTACGACAATGAACCGTGAAGAGATAAACACACAGACTGGTATTTATACAACTGGAACTGATAGAAGGATGGAACCAAACTAGCAACAGCTGTGGGGGAGAGGTGCATGCTGGGGAATGGAGTGGAACAGACACAAAACACAAAAAAGCTGGAGTGCCAAACACAGTCTTAGCTGGCAGCTCCAGCTGGGTGTGACAAAAAGACTCACTTCTACTAAATACTGAGCAAAGGGTCTGAATACTTAGGACCATGTGTGATATTTCAGTTTTTCTTTTTTAATAAATGTCAACAATTCTGTGTTTTTCTGTCAATATGGGGTGCTGTGTGTACATTGAGGAAAAAAATGAACTTAAATGATTTTAGCAAATGGCTGCAATATAAAAAAGAGTAAAAAATGTAAGGGTGTCTCAATACTTTCCATACCCACTGTATATATATATATATATATATACATATGTGTGTGTGTGTGTGTGTGTGTGTGTGAATTGTGACTGTATCTCACAATATGACTGTATTTCTTACAGTAAAACTATAATCTGTTTGGTGTATTGGTGTATTGTATCATTTTGAATGTGTTGTCCTGCAGTCATTTCTTGTTGCTTATATATCTGGGGCCCAGAGTAATTATGTATTCTTGAAATCCAGTGCAGTAACTTGTTCCATTACAAAGGGATGTAACAGAAAAACAGGTCACACCCTAAATACTGTCTTGGAATTCAGCGTAAAAGCATCAAGTCCCACAATGCATTGTGGTAAATCCATGCTCTTTGACTTCTTTCCACCAGGATGGCAGTAATGCTCTCTCCATTGCTCTGGAGGCGTCCCACAATGATATTGCTGTTCTACTGTACGCTCACATGAACTACTCGAAAACACAGGCAGATGTAAGTCCTCTCACGCTGACTCATGCAGTCCGTTTCTAACTCATTTAAGCAGAACAAACACATGGATTTCAACAATTTAATTAAACTATGCAAGACTTATTTAAGTCATGAACGTGAAATAGGATATAAATGCAGGGAATTGGAATAGAGTCGGGTCATGAAAGCGGGTGTTACCAGAACAGAGCCAGATGTGAATGAAAATGGTGCCTTAATACAGTGGTACCAAACTCTAGAGGGCCACAGCTCTGCAGAGTTCAGCTCCAAATAACACCTGCTTGGACGTTTCTAGTGATCCTAAAGAGCTTGATTAGCTGGATCAGCTGTGTTTGATCAGGGTTGAAGTTTTAGACCTAACTTTTATGTTTGTTCTTTGTTCAGGTATCATCTAAAGCAATCCCCCGAAGCCCGTCTACTCCTAGAAAAACATGGCCCTCGGAGTGACACATGAACACATTAATGAAAATAAAATCAAGACTAACTAGCTTTACTGGAAGATTATATGTGTTATACATTTATATATTTATATTGTATTCATTTTTATGCACATATTTAATGCACTATAATGCAATATTACTATGTAAAATACTATGTAAACACATTTATATAGGCAAGACCAATAATTTTACTTATTTGTTAATCTCCAACAGGTGTATCTACTATAGTAAGTGTCTTACTACCGTGTCTAAAATAAGGAAGTGAGGTATTTGGGATAATTGCAACTTAGCTGTAATGTTACTGTGATTACATGGTTCAAAAACTCAACATTTGTTTTGATTAGCGGTCAGAAAAACTCAAGTGCAACTCATGCATGAGAATGAAATATTGCAGCAGATTAGAGTGAATCATATTCGCTTGAGAAACTCAATTATTAAACACACATCATGGCTTCATAACACAGGCAACCTGTGACGGCTATAATCATGTGCTGTTTTGGGCAGCAACAAACACCCACATTAACTCCTCCTTGTTTTGTGCTACAGTGATTTAGTTTTATTCTCACATCTAATTGGATAAAACATACAGTCTGTACAGTACATATACAGTCTGTCATGTCTGGGGCTGATGGTGGCCCTTTAGCTGAATGTTATTTGTTTTCAACTGAAATGACATTGCCTAGCTTCGGGAAAATAGAAAAATGTGCCTTCTTAACTGACTCAGGCAGGAATGGCCCCACATCACATATCAAAATCTGGACAAATCAAAACTCTTGTATACATAGCACTTTTCAGTTTGGTAAAATTGAAATCCTGACACTTTGTGGCTGTGAAATGTTAAACATGTTCATGGTTAATGTGATGACCTACACCTGAATGACACTTGCATAAAAGCAGTTCTATTTGATTTATTTTGGATAATTATTTGCTGACCATCAGAGTTTGCTGGATTCATACACTGATAACAAAACTCAGCACTTTACACTAATTAAGAATCCAGGTGATACCTGTAAAAGTCTTAAAATAGGATGTGTACTGTAGATTTCAAACACAGACAATCTTTAATTTTAATATCCAAAGAAGCTCTGCAAACAGGCACCTGAAATACTTCAGTTGCCCGTTAGTTGCTCATTTAAACATATTTTGACTCTTCAATTGTATTATTTTTTTTTACAAGGCCTCAAGTATGGATTTGTATAAGTGTTGGTCTGTCAGTATTCTATTTATTGTGTATTTTACTTGGTTTCTATTCTTTGTTTAAATGATTGTATCGTGCTCTGTAGCTTATGCTATTTCATTTAGCATTTTTTTTTTAAATTTACAATTAAAGGAACATTGTATGTCATTAAGTTACTCATTAAGAAGACGCACCTACCCAAAAGTGGATTCTTGTCATGTAAATACATCAACGTGACCATCAATGTATCAATGGTCAGACCATATAAATAAAAAACACAAGAAATCTGACAAAACTAAAAATAATCTTGTTGAAACATACTGAATGCACATGTGATTATTAAAAATATTCATGATTATGCCACACTGAAGTACGTTTTTAGAAAGTGAAATTTAATTTTTATTTATTATTATTATTTATTTTTGGTGCTTTAAAAAGAAATAGACTTTTAGAAACATACTGATATGTTGACTAACAAACTAAAGCATATGTAAAGAACCTGATTATAATTTTAACTGTAGTGTTATTTAATATTAAAAACATTAAAAGTAAATCTGTTTTAAATTATTTGCAACAACAATAGAAAATAGCTTAATTCATATCTTCATTATTTTGTGCAACTAGGAAAAGACGACAGAAGTTTGAAAAGAAATTTACCGTAAACGCTTTTCAGTATTCTGCACTTTAACCATACTTCATAATAGAATGATGGAATTAAATATAAAGATGTACTTAAGTCATACTTAAGTTGTTAAACAAAAAAAACCCTGCAAGTTTACTAAATGTGAATAACATGCAATGAAGTGTCCAAACATTTTCATTTTTTTCAAAGTATATTATTTCTGCGATAAGTACCCTTTTAAAAAGTATAATATTAAAAGATGCGAAATCGAAGGAAAAAGTCTAAATGCACTGCTTTTGCTGAGATTTAACCCACTTTCAGCCAGTCAAATTGCATATATTTGGTCCCTGAAGTAGTAAAAAGCGATATAGTGGTAATAACGGGTTCTGCTGCTTTATAGACATAAAGAGTAGTTATTTAGAACTAAAGGAGAGTTCATTTCATGATAGTTGCTGTGTCCTCTTGGCATAGCTGAAGTCTTGATGATGCACCTAAACACGCGGCCTTGGATCTGGACTAAGCTCCTGGTCTCAGGATGGACCACAGGCTATTTCTACAGTACTGAAGATAATCATTACCTCAACCAGCAATCTGCATGGTATCATCACCATTACACCATTGGGCTCGGAATGGCTTGTTTAGCCACTGTACAGCGTGGCTCAGTCTTTAAAATGTGCTGCAATGAATGCAGCCTGTTTGGACTCAAACTTAGAGTAGACTCAGTAAGACAATGGTATTGAAAACAAGGCTTTGAGAGTTGTGTAAGTTTCTAAAACCTAAAGCCTGAGATCAATATCATTGCAAAAATCAGTACAGCACCAGAATGACATAACATCTAGATCAGACTATAGTGGATTTCCAAAGTGCAAGGCAGCACTACAACCAAAGCCATTACTCATTTATTTCCCAATTTTTTATTTATTTGTTGTTCACAAATAAGTAAACAACAAATAATCAACAAGGATATTAATTTTGATAAATGGCATTCAGTGGAAACAAAATTTAAAGGCATGTTTTCATGAACAAAATTATGTATCTGTATCTGGTAAATGTGCTCTGTTATGATTGGCTAAGACCGTTGCGAGGGAAATAACATGGGAAATAGTGCTGAGGGTGGCGTGTCGCCCATTTTATCAGGCACAGACTCCACAAGAGCTCTGAATGTGTGCTGTGGTATCTGATATTAGCAGCAGACCCTTAATTTTATTGGTCTCAAACTAAATTGCTGGAGGGCCACAGGTTTAACCCTAATCAAACACACCTGATTAAGCTAATCAAGCTCTTCAGTATTACTAAAACAGTGCTGTCCTGCAGAGTTTAGTTTTTATGAAGTTGTATTTCCCTGCAACTTTTATAATTGGGATGGTGAACCCGGTTCGGTCTGAAGCTATTTATTTATTATTATTTCTTTCAATTCTGTATTTTCATCCATCATGATACATCCATCCATTCTATTATCCAAATCTGTCCTGATTAGTGTTGTAGGGAGCTGGATCTTAGCATCCTGAACCACGGGTTCAATCTACCCGGATTGATGGACAGTGCATCACAAGCCACACATGTAGATTGTAAGAAGTAATGTTTTATTGAATTCCTCTTCTTTTGATATAGCATGAGGTAAAAATGTGCAGTTGGCACAGTTTAACTCCATATGGCTCAACTCATCCATCATTGGGGGCAAGTTGAGCCAAGAAAGACTTATATTATATTACTTATATTTTAAAAGCAGTTCCTATTAGATCCAAACTAATTATTCCCAAGAATGCACCACATTCTGAAATCGCACATCTTTAAGTTGGACCCATTGCTGTCATGTGCTTGCCTTGTACACAATAAATAAATAAAATAAAAAGAGCTGAGACCATACCGTTTTTACTTACAGCTTGCCTTATATACACTGTAAGTAAAAACGGTATGGTCTCAGCTCTTTTTTTATGTGACTTTTTTTTCACTTGAAGTTTGCAATATAAAGGCTATGCAATATGTATATTGACAAGATTTTAAATAAACGACAGACTTAACTGCACTATATCTGACGAGAACGCAATTTCATCTGAACTGTATGATGACTTTCATTGAACACAGATTAATTAAATCGTTTAACTATGGTTTGTACATAATTTACGTGGCAGAATTCGAAAAAAATCATTTTATTGTTGAAGCTACCGGTTTCAAATGATTGAGCAGCAAACAAAAACTATGCAAAAGCGACAGTTCTTCCGGTGCACTCAGTGACTGAATTCATTCAACTTAATGTAGGGAAGAGTGAAAGACGGTACAGGGGGCGATTTCGGATAGAGCCAAAGCCTTATCACTTTCTGACACGACATAAGTCCAGCTTCTAAGTTTAGGTGGAGAGAGGAGTATTTTAATCACGAGCAGAAAACTCCACGCTCCGGTGGAAAACTGTTGGGATCTAAAACTAAAGTCTCATTTCTCCGTGTATCTTACTGAACACACATATGGAGTATTATTTCTATGCTTGCTGTAAATAAACTATTTGTGAACTTAATTTAAGGACTCAAATAACAATTACATGATTGACAACTGTATTTTGCAGAAATTAAAATCTTATAAATGTTACAATATTAAGTTATTTTCCTGTCTATTAATGTGAAGCTGCTTTGAATCTGTATTGTACTACATTTAAAAAAATGACATGACTCAGCTTTCATGATCCTTCCCAGGGGATAAAATCAACCCCCACCCTACATTTTGCCTCATAGCAATTTTAAGTCTGCATAATATTACATGTAAAGATGCCTTATTTCATGCCATCTGACTAAAACAGCATACGTGAAAGAAAAACAACTACAAATTCATAAAAAATATGTTCCTTTAATAATACACACTTAAAATATGAACTGCAGGTAGTAGTGTGAGGTGTCCTTACATGAGAGCCACAGGACCGAGGCTAACAGTGATGCTGGAATTCATGTTGGACCGAAACACGACTGCATTCATAGAACTGAAAAAGCTTAAGTTAAATGAGCAGAGGGGCAGCAAGAGCAATTCTGTACGTTCTGTACGTATAGAAATCCAGTCTCTGTATTCTGATGAAGCCACTAACTACAAATTTAAAAAATAAAGACACATTTGGCAACATAATCAGTGTTTCAATGGGAACCAGAAAGGAAACATTACATAGATGTGGCACATAATCCAAAAATTTATTTCATGAGGTTAATGAGCTACTGGGTTTTTCTCCGTTCTCGGATGTGTCCTTTCTGTTAAAAGTGTGCTGACATGCGCAAAATTACATGAAGTTCGGGGACGAGTCTGTTTCTGGCTGCTGCGGAGACACTCCTTCCAGAAAGAGTGTGAGAAAGCAAAGGCGGGTCGGGGAACCAGTGAGGGTCGTATTCTGTCATTGCTGCTGAAGGAAGAAGAGAAGGCTGGGAATGGAGAAGGCGCTCATCAGAGGTGCTGCTGGAGGAAGTACAGTAGCATGATCTCGTAGTGCTCTCCGGACTCAGGACAGCGGATGCTGTGCCTTTCATTGGGGTAGATCTACAGAGAACACAAATTAATCATGTGGTTGAAGGAGGAAGGGGTGTAATAACATTTTCAGGGGTAAAAGCAAAGCAAAGCACGCAATGACTGTGGTAAGAATTTTTCAATGACAAAATATTTGTCTTTTAAAATTACACAAAGAAAAATTACACGGTTGTATTTTAAAATATTTTAAATAATACAGGGCTGTAACTAATGATTATTTCGGTGAGCAAGTAATCTACTGTAACAAACAGACCTAAGTGAAAAACGAGGCTTTTTATATAAACTAACAATCAGGCAATAATAATTGGATCAAACAAAATGGTTTTTATTGGATCAAACAAATTGTTAAAATCGAAAAATGTTAAAATACATCATGTAATATGCCTATACATAATGTGAACATAACCAACTTAAATACATTATGTATTATAACAAACACCGGCAGCGTGATTAAATTACATTTAAATCTATTTAATTTTAGGCCATATCCAAACTCAAACTTTTATTTTGAAATTGCGATAAACAATAAACAGCAAATATTAAATTGCATATATCATTAGAAACAGTAAGATGTATTCTTGTGTGTTGGTTTTCCAAAAAGAGCGTTAAGCAATGTAAATTCACAGTGTATGCAGGGGTAGAGTTTAGCCTCTTTCACACAAACAGTCTTTACTGGTAAATTACTAGCAAGTTTACACATTAAGAGATCATGTGTGAAAAGCAACAGGACCTTTTAAAACAAATCCGTTAAACTGGTTCTGGCAATTATAATTACTCTGAGCTGTTTACAAAGCTCCACTGCTTTTTAATTAGTTTTTCCATGTAAACGTGCTTTTTCAACGTGTCGCACTTCTCCATTCAACAAGGCTGCGACTTTGCTATTGGATATGGATACTATTATGCACATCTCTGTATATAAGAAAAAAAAACTATTCTGATTGGCTAGTAATGTTAGTTTGGTTGAGAGTGAAAGCTGTGAATTATGCAGCCAGCCAAATGCTGCATGCCGGAGATCGGGCAAGGTGCTGGAAAACTTTAAGCTAGGGCTGGGTGATATATTGCATGGGATAGCAGTGTGTGCATCTTGATTAGCAGTAAATCTCCATCACCTGTTTTCAAATGAAGCTGTAGTTAATACACAGAGCCACACATCACTGATGAGCTATGCAATATTGCGTTTAGTTTCACAGGCGATTCATTTGTGATACTAAACGTGATATTGCATAGCTTGTTAGTGATCTACGGCTCTTTGTATTAACAACAAGTGATGGAGATTTACCGCTAATCAAAGAACCGGCTTTACTGACGAGATGCACCAGTATCAACATATCACCCAGCCCTACTTTAAGTCCTGCTTTTTACTTCACGCCTTTATATATAGAAAGGGTATGCATTATAATTATTCATAAAGTGTGTTGTAATATTTCATAAATAATGCAAAGTGCATAGTGTGACAAGTTATAACGTATAAACTGTGTTTACAATTATTGATGAGATTGTACAATGCATTATGAAGTGCATTACAAGGCATAATTAATGCAACAAAACTACTTTTATAATGTTTTCAAACCTGTAGCTGATATGGCTTTCCTGCACGGATGAGTTGAGACACCAGGAAGTTGGTGTGGAAAAAGTGCACGTTTTCATCAAGGAACCCATGTAAAATAAGTAATCGGTTTGGCCTTAGTGGGGGAAAAACAGAAATAAATTGTTATTACAGATAGGGAGACAGGGTCTCTTAACCCTATACAGCCAATTCATATTTAATACTGAAAATGACTGAAAAGGCTTCTAAATTGTCAATCAATGTTTCTGATTCAACAATCAAACATAATTGGTAAATACAGAGCGACAGCTGTATGCCTAACATTTTATAGTCTGCAAAACTGATATAAATATTTTGTTGATTCACAAACTTACAATCAATTTACTATCTGAATTTTATATTTATTTCTGACCATACAAATAACATCTACAACAAACTGCACTTTTTTTCCTCCCAAAGTAGAACTTTATATTCTCATGTGTGACCCTGGACCACAAAGCCAGTCCAAATTTTGTTGAAATTTAGATTTACAGAAAGCTGAAAGGCTTTCCATTGACTTATGGTTTGTTATGACAATATTAGGCCAAGGTACAACTACTTTGAAAATCTAGAATATATTTTAACATTTTCGGTACAAAATTTAAAATATCTTCATCATAGAACATCATCTTTACTAAATACTGAAATAACTTTTGGCATAAAAGAAAAATCAGTCATTTCAATCCATGGCTATTTCTACAAATATACCCATGCTTTTAAGGGTCAGAAATATATCAGACTACACAAGCTTAAACTAGAAATTTTTTTTTTTTTTTTTTTTTGGTAATGGGTTCAATAAACATCCTTTTAAAATATAAATAAATACATACAAGCACACACACACACACACACACACATACATACAGACACATACTGTATACATATTTATATATTTTATGATTATCAATGGTAGGCTTTACAGGGTTAAATATAGTCCATGCAACGTCAGTTGCTATGTTGTTTTTAAGGCAAGGAAATCACTAAATGAAGATGGATGCCAAGAACCCATAATCAGGGTGAATCAGTAACTCACTCGTTGGGAAGTTTGTCGACGTGCAGGGCGACGGAGCCCGCCTCATACCCCTGTTGGTTATTTTCAGGCACGTCCATGTAGCGTTCGGTGTAACCGGTATCGTATGCCATCCACACAGTCACAGGAGCTCCAGCAATGGCCACCTGGAGTACAGAATGCTTGCTTAACACATGATGAGAATAAATCTATAGCTACTGATTTTAGTCTCAAAGTTTAAAAAAAGGTTTGTCGCTTATAACTATCAGCTATCATTTGTATTTTGGTAATTCCAAAAGTGTAAAAAAAAAAAAAAAACACTTGATTGACAGTTAAAACTAATTTAGCAAATCAACAAAGTTCAGCAATTCAATCTCTGGTAAGGTGTTTTTGAGACGCCACCTGCTGGTTAAGCAAGGTTTTATCAACATGCATGGGTGGGGTTGAGGAATAAAAAACAAATACTGAAAACTGAAGAATTTTTATTTACGGATAAATTAAGACAATGACACTAGGGCAGATGTAAATCTCACCTTGAAGACGTTTGGCCTGTGAATCAGGCCCATGAGAGACAGGAATCCACCGTAAGACCAACCATGGATGGCAACTCGACTCATGTCTATGAACTTGTACTTCTCTGCTACATACTGAAGTCCCTCCACCTGATCTTCAATTTCTACCTGCCCCTGAGGTTGAGGAGGAAAGAAGAGCAATATAAAAATTATTTAAAAATACCAATATCAAACCTACATACACTGCTGTAAAAATATATGGTATCGCTTTATTTTGATAGTTTTTCATGTCACATGTGTGAATAAAAACATAGCACTATTAACCATGGCGGAGGTAACTACAATTGCAATTTAGTACCAGTTGTGAAAGTCCCAAATATGATGAAAAGCCAATCCAGCACCAATGTACCATCCAGAGGAGGATGAGTATGTTTAATGATCCTGCGTTAATGTTAATAACACTGCTGTATATACTGATATAATTATTATATTGTATTAAAAGTTCCTGCAATAATCATTCACTTAATTTGTAAAATGTCATCAAATTAATCATGTGCTAATGTTTTTACACAAACTCCTAAGTGACCTTCAATAACCAGTGATACGAATATGAGTTGGACCGAACTGGAGGCGTCTAATTCAGTCTCTGACTGACAGTTAGACATGGGATCATGTGTCAGTGTGAGCCGTCACTCATTTTAACACCTTAACATTTCACGACCGATCATTCAGACACCTTAAATTGCAGCATGATCATATTTGTGTCTATATAAAGCATTTATGCAACCTGTTTTAAAATCTCACTGGCTGACCTCTAATAAACAGGTGATAAAGTGTTAAAAATGAAACTGTTTACAATGTCAGGTTCACACAGAGCTCACACTAAAGATCACCGCTTCAATTCCAATCTTTGTGATTTCAACTATAAATGTGGCACAGACATGCTGCTGAAGTGGCATTTATGTGATAGGTGAATTCCAACTATGATATTAAGGCTGAGGTGGGTCAGAGCAACATTTTGAGCAGGCACAGAGCAGCCTTAACTGTGTGAAGATGTGCAAAAACTAATCCCAGTTTATTCTCAAATATGTCAGTCAAACTGTCTATTACTGTCTAAGTGTTTAGTTTTTTTTTTGCTGTTGATCAGACTTGTCAAATGTCTGGTTACATAAAACTAGACTTCCAGTTCTAGTTACCATTTTGTTTTTAAGGGCCCCCTCAAACCTGAGGCCTCTTTGGCATGACCCTCTTCCGTCAATGACCACCACAGCATAACCCAGAGACGCCAAAGTGTTCAGACGCAGATACTTTACACCCTTGTAAGAGTTATTCACTAACTGCACCTAAAAAAAAACAAAACAAGAAAAATCAAAACATGTTAAGAGCACAAATGGGTGAAAGAACCCAATTAACCAGTAAGATACAAGCTAATGATAACAATCAAATAGGTATATAGTTATTTATAGTTATTAAATACTTTCTTCATGTTATATTTACAAGGGATTCTTTGCTAGCCAAAATAATTAAATTTTTGGAAAAAAATATAAAAATAAATAATATCAACAACAATTTGGTGCAAACAGGCCTTAACAACAAAAATTTGCCAAAAATCATTGAGATATTTAGTAAATATCAGGTTGCATCAGAATATTTAGCAAATTTCCTACTGTAAAAATATTAGTGCTGTCAAACAATTAATTTCGATTAATCACATCCTAAAAAAGTTTGTTTGCATGTTTTCTATGTATATTTATGTATGTATGTATATATATATAATAACTACACACATGCAAGATACATTTTGAAAATATAATATATTTTTACTATCTGTCATATTATAAAAAAGAAAAAGAAAAAAAATATATATATATAACCTATACATATATTATGTACACAAACACTAATTTTGAATGTGATTAATCCAAATGAATCATTTACCAGCACTGTATATATATCAAGTATATTAAAACTTAATTTTTGATTAGTATTCCAAAAATGGACCCTTATGACTGTTTTTGTGGTCCGCGGTCACATAATGGCCATTTTTCAGAAATCTACAGAGACACTTTTGAAATTAAACCCACCTGTGGGCCGCCATACACAAATAGGATTGTGGGATGTTTTTTGCCTGGTTTCAGATTGTGAGGTTTGTACAGCATTCCATAGAGACGGAAACCAGAACTGGCAGGGAAGCTGAATATCTCAGGAGGGACATAATCAGCCGGGCAACCTGCACAGCACAAGCAAACATGTTTTCAGAGCATCTGTTATTGTTTCCCATTGCTGTGTAACATCACCCTGAGCTCACCTGTAGCCTCCATCATGCTCGCCCAGAACTCTGGCTCTTTGTGGAGGGGGTCACTGTCAGAACCCATCAGTTTGTAGACATGAACACACGGAGGCGTGCTCACGTTACTGTAGTGGCTAATAAACATGTCAAAGTTCTGCAATGAAGTAGGAGAAATAGAGTCAGAGACTGCATTAGTATCAGATCAATGCTGTATGCAAAGAGTGATGATGCCTTAAAGGCCTGTCACTGCATGGTTTGCGTAAAGATGCTGTAAAGTTAAGTTTGATGCCCTTGAGCATTAGGATGAAAGCTCCTGCATTTTTGGTTCACACAGTTCTTGCTTGTAATGTTCACTACTTGTCAAACATTTGAGGATTTTTATACTCACTAAGGCTGCATTTATTTGATGAAAAAACGTAGAAAACAGTAATGCTGTAAAATATTTTGTTTCCTTTAATGGCTAAACTGAACCCTTCAGAAATCATTCAAATATGCTGATTTATTTATGTCTATTATTAATGTTGAAACTGTTTTTGCGGTTTAATTATTTTGTGTGTTTGAGAAAAATTGTGTGTGTGCAAGAAAAAATGTGGGCGAAAAAAATAACTGCAATCAATCGTTATTAAAGGTGATGGCTGCTGTAAATGTAACTATGACAATTAATTTAATTGTAATTAATCACAATTTAAATTGTAATATTTAAAAATATTACTGCTTTGTATTTACTGTACTTTTTAATCAACTAAATGCAGCCTTGATCAGCACAAAATAATTCTTACAAAAACCAAAATGACTCCTAAATTGGTTGTTAGATTATTAGTATAAATGCTGTTAAAATGTCTGTTCAGGATATGTTACATAGTGTTTGTGCAATTCTGAGAAAAAAAACAAACGGACAAAAATGTTGAAATAACTAAACATTTTGTGTGTTATATTTTCTGGGGATTCTTGCTCAGGCAAATTTGCATCAGCCGTTTTTGGTAAAAACAACAACAACAACAAAAAACAAACCTATCAAGTTTTGTGGATTTAGCATGAATAGGCCTTTATGGTATCTCTTGGGACACTAACACACACACGCACACACACACACCTGACTAACAGAGCAGCTGTGAGAGAAACCCGGCTTAGTAAGTCTGACAATTTCTCCAGGAGATTCGTAGCTCACAACATACAGATGGTGCTCAAGTGGAGTATCTTTTGTGCCCTGGAAATACACCAGTTTGGTTTCTTCATTGACCCAGATCTGCAAAATAAGAAGACAAAGGCAAAGTGTTACGAACCATATGGGAATTTATTGGAGAAATTTGTGTTTGAATTTTACTGAATAAAACCTTTGAGCCGTGTCTAGCTAAGACTTCCCACTCTCCATTCGTTAAAGCCACCTCCTCCTCTATCTGGCATTTGAAATCATCTAAACAAACAACAAAACATAAAAGGTTATCATTAATATTACACGACTAGAGGTTTAAGCAGAAATCACAGTTAAAAACATGACTGTGCATAAAAAAAAAAAAAAACACTTTTTATGTTAATTTGTCATCACAACATAAGCATATCCATACATTTAAAACATAGCTTTGGGCTAAAATCACTAGCTTGATGATATTCTGAATTCGTTTTTAAATTACTGCAAATTCATTAAAACTAATAATAATAATTCAAGCTCAAGCATCTGACCTTCTGCTGGACTATATTCTCTGGACCACTGCTGGCAGCCCGGCTGAAAGAGACTGGTTATTCTGTACAAATGGCAGAATCCTGTTTGTGATTCATTCACCCACAGGAAGGAGATCTTGTCATTAGTAGTTTGAATGAAAGGATAGAAGATATCATGGACCTATTAGGAACAAGACAAGAAATAAATATTAAAAAAGTCTAAATGTATCAAAACATATTGATTTAATGTAGCCCTGCCCCTTTTTAGTGCTGCATTTGAAGAGTTTCGTTGCAAAACGCGATAAACGCCATTTTTAGACATTTGGATTTTATTATTGGAAATCATTGTTCAGATGTACCTTAATCTATGTGTGAATTGCTGCCATTAATACAATTTAAGAATGTACATTTTAAGCCTACTAAAAAAAGTATTTTTTCACAAAAC
>JAUCMS010000145.1:19639563-19651375 GCA_032357445.1 Enteromius radiatus | reverse complement strand
AGTAAGAATATTTTGGTGAACAGAAAGTTAGAAAGAACAGCATTTTTTCAATTAAATTAAATTAAACAACAAGGTTTTTGGTGCTTAATATATTATTTAGTGGCAATAGTGACACTTTGCTAAAGGAAGTTCAAAGGAACAGCGTATTTGTGTCATTATATTATGTCATGTAAAAATCATACTTTCATTCACAAAAACTGTATTCAACACTGATGGTAAAAAGCAGCAAATCAGTATATTAGAATAATTTCTGAAGGATCATGTGCCACTAAAGACTGGAGTAATACTGAAAATTCAGCTTTGATCACAAAAATAAATATATTTTTATTGTAAATTTAAGGCAGCTCTTTATTTGAAGGTTTCATTGTTACACATTACAATATCAATAAATTATGCATTACATGCAAGTAACCCTATAAGCCAAACCCTAATTCTAACATGAAGTACATGTAACTAATTAATATTACTATAAATAACTAATATATTGTACTTATATACCAATATAACGTATTAATACTACCTAAATGTATAATTACATTGTAACAAGGACACCTTAAAATACTGTAAAATGTAAAATACTGTGTAAAATGGACCCTACATCAATATGTTGGACCCACCTGCTGAGTGTTAGCAGTTTTGCGTGATTTGGCAGCCAGTTCCATCAGAGCCAAGAAAAGCCCCAGTCCCAGACCGAGTGCCAGTAATAAGAAGATTCCCTTCAGACTGGCTGGCTTTAATGGAGCACTCTTGTCATTTTTTGCCACACAACTGCTAGCCCACCACTTACTGCGGAAATAATCCAGCTCACCAGATTCGCTCAGATGCAGAATGGCAACACTTAGGTTTTTCACCAAAGGAGAGCCTGAGGACATTAACAAACACATGCATATCAAGACCTTTGAGAAAGCATTGCTAATACTGACTGATTGCAATATTCATGTACCATAGTGTTTACATTGTACACCAATGGTAATCAGTGTTATTAAAATGGGACATTAATCTATAAATCATCAAGGTACATGAGAATTTTAAGACTTACCTAAAGGGGCAGCGATGCTGTACCCCCTCATGCCGATGATTTCTGGAGCGCGTGTGAGGTTACAATATCTCGCCACTGCCAGGTCAAGGGACACAGATTCACCGATGAAAGCATAGTTACCTTTCTGAGCCCTGCGGAAGCCTTCTTCTGCATTAAGTGAATAGCTTTGGGCTTTCTTTATGTGCTCATAGATCCTGTGGTATGTGGGGTTGTTTGAGTTCTGGTCAAAGGCAGATAACAGTCAAATTTAGTTGAGAGCTGCTGTCATAAACATCTCTTTTTAGAATCTGAATAACCTTAATGGAAGAAAAAATTCTTAATGGACCCAATTAGACAAATAGTTCTTCTATGGCATTTTGAAGCACCTTTATTTTTAAGAGTGTAGTTGCATTTCTTATATTTTTATAGAATATGACTCTTTTTTGCCAGTTATTGTCAGTTATCCATTAATACTTTTGAATCTAAGTTGCGTTAAACACATCAAAGGGATTATTCTCCCAGAAATGTAAAAAAATATCTATTTATCTGGCCATTACCCTCAAATTGTTCCAAATCCATAAGGCAGTGGCCTTGAAATCAATTTGTGGAGTTTAGCTCCAACCAGCAGCAAATCACACCTGCTTGGAAGTGATCCTGAAGAACTTGATTAGCTGGATCAGATGTGTTTGATTAGGGTTGGAGCTAAACAGGCAAACACTTTTGAAACCAGTGCCATAAGACTTTAGAAAAAAAACCACAGATGTCTTTAACATTCCTTTATCAGAAAAGTCTACATGATTACATTTTCATGCTTCAAAAAGTGCTTAAAAATATCATCAAAGTACTTCATATCAAAGGCTTCTGAAAAGAACTGATTCTGTTGATTGTAAATACGGTGTCTTACCTTGAAGAATGCAAAAGAGGAAGAATCTTTTATTGTGCCATACTCAATCAAGTTTTGATTAGCGAGGTCTTCAAAGCTCTTGATTGACATTTGCTGATTGTCTGAATGCAGCCATAAACTAAGGTTGGCGAAGTAACATGCAAGCAGCACTAATGAAAACAGCCACCAGATAGAGGTAATGACCCGTCCCGAAAGAGCCTTGGGGTGAGGACCAGCACCTATGAAAAACAAAATGTATAATGAACTTCTAATTTTTCATAAACTACAAGTCTGCAAATGCATATTTGTTTTTAAGTAATTCAGCAAATCATGTTTTCTGCTAAATCATATCGCATTGATTCTTGCATGTTTTATGACACTTGGTTGGTGCTTAAAGTACGTTCAGTGTTGTGTCAAACATATAAACCTTACCCTGATAGTGTTAACAAAACTGACTCGATTCTCATCCCAAGTGCACTGCTATACCAAGTGAGCAGCAAGTTTACTAAGTCTAATAAGTTATGTGCAGCTGATAAAGTAAACTTGTAAAATGTACTGAAAAAAGTGTTTTTAGTGTTGTTTTGGGTGGTTTTGTTCAAGCAAATGACCACTGTAATCATTAACTTCTGTAAATGAAAGGGAATGAAAGAGTTGGTGTTTTACTGCTACTAGTGTTTCAATGCATTTCCTTCGAAACTGAAGTGAATTGTACACAGAGGTGAATTTTTGCAAAACAATATGAGCCTCTGTTACTTGTCTGGTTGCATGTTATTCATAAACTACCCCAGAACCATTTAAAATTATATAAGTAATCCAAATCCAAGAAAATCCTGCCAAAAAAAAATGATGTATTGATGTTTTGATGTATTGTTCCTTTCATTCTGAAGTCTGCATGGGTGTAAATACTCTTAGCCATGATTATCCTACCCTACCTTGAAGAGTCATTGCTCCCACAGTATACCAAAAACTGTGTGAGAGCGTGAAGAAATTCTCTTCTTTCTCTGGTTGCTCCCACTCACAGGGGCTAATCCTAAAAAAAATAAAAGAAGCAGAAGTGCAATGATTTTGTATTTCATGTTAATTCTTTGCAATATAACGTAAATATCCTACATTTCAAAGTGCCATCCTTACCGTGACACTAAGAAGATGCAGACGGAGGTCAGCAGGTAGGCGACCAGCACACCCATCCACATCTCAGTGGAGAACAGGTTAAGAAGGCTGAGAAACTGCGAGTCATCAGAGGCCAAGTCTTTCCTCAGGATGAAACTAAGACCCGTCTGCATGAAGGGTTTGGTCATGTCTACAGCTGTCTCACGTTTAGCTGTAACAGTTAGAGGCGCCACTGCGATGTCTGCTTCCTGTAGAATTGAGTAACACATAAACACACAAAGATGTGTTTTGCATAATACAGTACATTTATTAAAAACATTTGCACTTGCATGAGTTCAAGACGAACACAGAAGTAAATAATAAAAAAAAAAGTAACTAACACATTTAAATATGAATACAGAAAACCATCAAGAACCATTTCGTCTCCATGCAGCACCACCATTTTCCAGAATGTCAACCTTCCTGGAGTCTCCAGAATGACAAGAATTACAGAGACATTTTTAGTCAATATTAAAAGACTTTTTTCAGGATAGGAGATGGAATAAAAAATAACCACTAACAACATTTAAACATTGATATGCTGCTCTTTAAGGGGGATTACTTCGCCACATAATTAACATTTTGCCATTAAACACTTGGAGATGAATCGTTGAATAAAGTTGTTTTTTTTCCCCATACAAAAACATTCTAAACATCAGTTGAACCATGTTTTTCATATTTTTCTCTACCTTGACAGTGAAAATGGTTTGGCAGTCATTGACAGTCACAAGCCTCCTGGTTTTTATCCAAAATATCTTAAATAGTGTGAAAAGCTTTTATGGGCTTGAAACGACATAGGAGTAAATAATTAATGAAAAGATTTTAATTTTAGCTTGGAATAACCCTTTAATTCCAAAAAGGAATGTACTTACCCCTCTGACAACTTCTCCAATCATGCCGTTCCAGGTGCCACTGTCATCTGCTTTGCCATACCGTCCGTCCTTCACAAGCTTAATATCATACTTAAAATCTAATTTCTTTGAGACGGCTGACAGCAGGTCAATGCAGAAGCCCTCCAGTTCAGAGCCTTTGGACATTGCATACGGTTCCTCCTGCATGGGATTGTGCATGGGACCAGAAACATGATTTAGTTATCATTACAGACATAAATGAGCATCTCAGATGGTAATAACTTAACTTACCTTGATGGTTGTAACTCTTACCACCTGTGGTCCTAAAATATAAAACAACATTTAATTCAGCTTGAAACAAATTTATAAGAATCCTCCACTAATTCTTTGTTCCTACAGATATCAGACTGAATGCTTGGCTCAGTCTTTTGAATAACGTGGGTAACCAAACAATTGCTGGTCCCCATTGACTTCTATAGTATGAAAAAACAAACAAACAGTAAAAAGCCAACGGGGAAGAAAAACAGTTATTAACATTCAGTGTTCAGCAGAAGATAGAAACTCACACAGGTTTGGAACAACTTGAGGTTAAATGAATCATGACAGAATTGAAATTTTTGGGTGCACTACTCATCAATACTTAGGGTTAAAGATTTGTTCAAATCAGTTACCCTAAGTGTGAGTGGTAGTAAAAGTGATGCTTGACTTAGTAGACCCCACTAATTATTCTACATTTTTATGACACAATCTGATTTTCCTCTCGTCTCTAATTGCCTGTTAGATGTTAGGATCTTTTGGGCAGCTAATCCAATTTTCAAATCAGTGAGTAGAAACAGGACTAGGGGGAAAAAAAACACACTGCTTGTCTCAATTTGACAAGGGCAGAGCACTTGGATGGCATTCCTGGTTGCTAATGAAGCATTCTGTCACGCTGGGATGTACTTTGCACTCTTCTTCAAACAACCACTAATATTCCCAAATTTAGAAGATGCAGACAATGTTCCACTTGTGCTGCGGTGCAATGGTGAAACGGTCGCCCCAGGGCCACTAATCTTGCTTTGACAAAATCAGACTTAAAAGGAGATAGTTTGAAATAAACAAAAGCCTGCTTTTGAGTGTGCACTGCCTCCTGCAGCGGAACGGATGCGGTGAAAGTTTGAGAAGGTTCCAGTGACTCTCTAAAGAAAGCGCTTACAAAATGATGGGAAAGTGCCCCACTCGTCTGGCTGCAGCATCTGAGTCCACTTGGAAGTTGCTCTCTTTATTGTTTTGATCCTGCTTTTTAATGCAGACCAGTCCACATTAACCAGCAGACATGCTGAAAGATGCATGAATGCGTATGTCGGTCTATAATCTATTAATCAAAGTGTTGCTGCTTGAAGTTATGCATGGGTCAAATATATAACATACATACATTTTTGGATGTATTTTGAGTGTTTTGTATTTTTATCTGATGTCATGAATTTATAAATTAATTCATAAAATTCCTGTTATATTAATAGTGCATACAAATATGTAAGCTGTTTGAAAGTATAGTAATTATTTGCAACAAGTAATCACAACTTCTCTGATTCTTGGATCATGGATTATGAATAATGAGTACACAATACTATTATACATGCTTTTAAAATAAATGTACAGAATTGATTTGGTTTTACAGAAGCTATTGCTAGTGCAAAATAAGAAAAGGGTAATACATTTCAAGGAATGATAATATTATTAGTAGTAAAATACATTTTTGGTGATCTTATGTTCAGAATACAACCATATTTTTTAATAGTTATTATTAGCTCAATCTTATAACATTCCCAACTCACTGGCCCAAAAAGACAAAGTGAAAGAATTATAAAAGTAATTAAAATTGCAACTAATCCATTAACATAGCATCCATTCAATTTTTTAATAAATTAGTTAATCTGGTTCATAAAGCTGGTCTCAATGATTTGTTCTTTATTCTCAAATTTAAATGGTTTATTCAGCAATTCACAAACTCACTCAAAACTGACTTCACATGTTCCACATGTTTTCTGCAGAAACTACATAATGACTTTATAATCCTCGAAAAGTTGCATGGTTGCATCACAAGTTGCATGGAACATTTTTATTAAAATGTTATGTTTTGTTTTTTTAATCCCTGTCCACTGTAATAAAGCGTAAAACATTATAAATATTTTCTTTTTAATATAATAGATAAATAGATAAAACACAATAATTATAGCGTTTAAGTTCATTAATGAAAACTTTGCATCTAAGCCCAGCCAGTTTCTGGTGAGAATGTGTTGTTGTTTCATCCGTGTGACACCCAGCAGGCCTCCATCAGTGTCACAGCATATCACTGACACTCTCATCCTCCCATTCAAACCATGAAAAACGTACATGCCATCAAAACTGAAGTCATGTCATGGGCTGCCCCGCATTAGTGACTGCTTGGTTAGCGGAGGCTAATTGATTAATCACACTTATTGTAGTGAATAGCAGCAGTGTTTTCCAGTTTGAATGCCGACTGCTCCGGGCCTGGCGGGATGTCATGAGACAGTGCCAATGCAGTGCTGTCCTCAGACTCAAACAAGCCGTGTCAGACTCATATTGGCTCTATCTACATCCTGCTTTGTTTTAGTCTCAGACAGCACGTCCATGGGCCGTCTGGTTACAGGCAATGTTACCTATTCACCTCAGACCCCTGAAACCCTTGCTATAATGACAACATCACAAGAGCACTGATGAAATGATTTCAGTTGTCATGATCATCAAGGGTTAAAAAAGGATAAATCCTTGAAAAATCTTGGAAACACTTAAAAAAAGATTAGTCTTTTTGTGTTGGCCTAAAAGAAAATGCTAATTCACTCTTTGCCACTGGGTGCCGCTTTTGGAGCGGTAAAAATAGGTGTTTCCCCGGTTGCCTTAGACGTTTTTCATGTCCACGGGTTGGAGCAACCCCTAAAACTTGATATTTAGTCCCTAGAATGTGATTTTTTAGCAGGAGGACCTTGCCAAAAAAACTGCCATTTTACCCCAACGGGACACCTGAAAAGCGACTGGGCTACTTTTGACAAAGATTTGGGTGGGTTTTGCTGTGAAAACCTGGCAACCCTGCCAGTAACTGTACACAAAGCAGCACTGCACTCACAAACACTGCTTTATCAGGCATTACAGGCTTAATGAAATGAAAATGAGGCCAATCAATCAACCAATCACTACAGATTAGCCTCAAGAAATGGAGCGGTTTGGAAAACTGAATCATTGAGCGAATCATTTAGGAGATAATACATTGATTAAGAATGTTCCATGTAAACAGAGATTTTGGTTTCCATAATCCGGATAAAGTCATAATCAAAGTAAACTCAAATCAAATTAAGACATATCCTATTTTAGTCGCATTATTTAGGTGCTGTTTAGACATGTACGCAACTTAAATTATTGCCATCATGTAGGACTTTTTGCCACATTTTGTGACAGCATACACAAATGGTTTGACAGCAAACAACAACTGTTTGTATTTATGACAAATAATTAACTGCACTTGAAGCTTTCTTAAAACTAAAAATTAAGAACTCAAAACATGGCACCATAACAAAGATGAACTATATGTTTAAGCAACTGTGTACTATGACATGTAAAGATTTTTCTATAAGCAACTCATATGAACACCTTAATATTGTTTTATTCAGAATAAGGTAAATAATTAGATTACCAATGTCCATGTAAAATTAGTCAACAAAAGTGTTTTGTGACCTTTGAATGCATGTCAACCTGTTGTTGGGGACTCCTAAAACCAAAATATGAATCTTTCATTACTCATTAAGGCACTTTAAATCATGTTTTCAGAGGCTTACTTTTGAAAATGTATTGGAGTAATTTATTGGAGCAAGTAATTTTATGTTTGTGTTTTTAAGTATATCTAGTACTCCCATTCAAGTTAACAGCAGTTGCTCTGCTGGCTCACAAGCCCAAGAATTACAACAATTACAACAATTTACGGTTTTTAGTAATCTCGTCAACAGAACTTTCTGAGCTGATTATCTTAAGCGATTAACTTAATGCCTTAATAACTTAAAAAAAAACTAAAACAAAAAGGATTAAAACCAAAACATCTACTATGACATAATAAATGTTGTTCATATGTTGTCCAAATCTCCTTGAGAATTTCCTGTGGCTATTTACAGTATAATGCTTTATTTCTCAATTCATAAATAAAATAATGTGATTAAGCCTAGCTTGACTTTAACAGTAAAAAAAAAACTGTGAAAATGCTACAGGAAACAACTGTTTAACGGTAAATTCCTGGAAAACAGGGAAAACATAACCTGACATTCCCAGAATTCCCTGCATTGCATTTAAAATTTGATGTTTTTTCTTTGAAATATCTCTGTTTCGTCTTATTTTTTTCTAATCAGTGATGTTTATTAGGGTTGTTTGTCGCATGTAATGTTGTTAAATGTAGGTTTGTTGCATATTTCAGTTTAATGAGTCTCACTATGATGTTATGTAAATGGTGTTTAGTGTTCGTGTGAACGACACTGTGTTCTCTCCTTCTATACATGTTCATATTTAAAAGCTGCTTGTGATGGGCTTTGGTCATGCAACTTTCTCATCAACACCTGCATTTGGCGCTTATCAGTTTATTTCAAAGCTACAAACCAGATTTCAGTATAATAGCTTAAACATTAACATTATATCAGTTAATGCAATTACGGTATTTAACTGTAAATTTAACTTAAAACCGTAACATATATATTTTTTAAATATACATTAACATGCATTTTCTTGATTTTATACAAAATGTATACAATGTATATATTTATTTATTTAAATTTACATTTGTCTCTTTAGCTATTTATTTTATTTCTAACTTCTAGTTATAACTATAACACTTGACCTTCTGCACTCTTCTGAAATAACATTTCAGTATAGTTGTGTATTTGACATTGTAGAGCAAATCTCCAAGTAAATTTATATTTACCACAGACTTACATTTACTTATTAATTGAAAACCTTATTAGTAAAACCTATAGCAATCAC
Source organism: Enteromius radiatus (assembly GCA_032357445.1). Taxonomy (NCBI): domain Eukaryota; kingdom Metazoa; phylum Chordata; class Actinopteri; order Cypriniformes; family Cyprinidae; genus Enteromius; species Enteromius radiatus. The sequence continues at coordinate 19,642,455 of JAUCMS010000145.1, read as the reverse complement.
ACTATGCGTTTAGGTTTAGGGTGTTTGTTTCCACATCTACTAGCAGGTGATAATAATAAGGCTATGCTAACCAGTCAAACCATAACCCCGGTTGTGGCTAGAATGCATGCACCAAAAGACTGAAATTCTACCTATTAGATTGTGGTTTATTAACATCTACACCTACAATAAAGTGTGAAAATTATGCTATGTTGATGTGCGCATGCCCAGTAGTTTTTGCTGTATCCCATGTCAGTAAAACGTATTAACCTCTCTTCTGCCCTCACCAGCTCCGGAGCAATAATGGTGTTGGCTAATGGTGCTGACATCTACTGGAAAATTCCTTGGTTTAATTTGGTAGAATTATAAGACATAAATGGCCATGTGATCTCAATACAGCAAGCAGAAAAAGGTTTTAAAGCTAAAGAAATACACTTGGTAAGCCACAACAAAGGATCATTTCACAAACAACATGGACTATTATTTTCATGCAGGTATGAAAGGTCAAATTTCTGTCTGCAGCAAAATACCAGTTACAGATAAAAATGCATACATACAGTGTCTGAGCTTCACAAAGTTCATTCACAAGGCTAAGCAAAAAGCTTTATCTTTTATAACACAGCTATATATTCACCTGCAGCTTGTATGTTTGATATGACAGTATGTTACCTGCAGTGCAGAGCCCAGCCAGCAGTGCTGATGAGACCAAGATGAGTCCTAATGGAGTCATTTTTACTGCCAGTAACCTACACTGGAATGACATACATGTTGCTATTAAAACATCATTGATTAAAGAAAAAAAAAACTGTTGTATTCAATTTAATTTTCTTTTGAAAATCAACTGATCTCTTTAAAGACCTGTCATTGTACGCTTTAAATATTACATTTGTACAGCACAAACAAAACCAAAATTAAAATGCTTAAACAAATCAATTTTACTTACTAAACAGAAATAAATTAAGAAAAACAATCTTACCCTAAACTGTAATCACCCCTTGTTATTGCTCAATGCTTGAAGCAGCACACTATATAAAGCCTACACCTACACCCAAGAGACTGAAAACAGCCAATAAGAAAACAGGGGATGGTCTTGAGTGAGGGGAAGGGGTAGTAGTTTCTGACCACAACAAATCCACAAGGATTTATGGGTAGACAAGCTATGAGGGAGACTGAAACTTGAACAAAGAATAACAAGCATGTGATCCTGCAAACAAGGGATCTGAGGTCAGTCCGCATTACACAGGGTGTGCAGAAATGATTCTCTACAGATGCGCATAGAAAGTTCTATGGAGAGCTGGGTTTTATTGTGCTCTTAAATAGCCTAATCCTAATTTATAACCCCACAGAATGGTCCTGGAGTGAGCTAGGGAGGTTTCAACCATGGCTCCACTACAAAGACAAACAAGAAAACCACTACTTGAAAACTGAAGTGAAACTGAACCACCGTGATAAATACACATCCAAAGTGAGCTGCTCTGCCGCTCGAATCCTAATGAAGTGAACTTTTGTTAGAAAGACAACAGCCTACAATCTCTGTCACTCAAAGAGTCATGTAAATCCCAAGGCGTTTTTTTTTTTTTTTTTGCCGCACAGAAGGATTCGATTATGGTCCGTCTCACCAGCTATCGTAGTCTTGGTAACCATGGACCCCGGCATGCCTGAGCTTTTATCCAACACGTCAGTCATAAGCGAAGATGAATAGGTCATGGTGTTTTTGAACTCATCAAGGGTTAAAAAGAGGGCAGTGCTCAAAACATCCTGGGTCTTGACAATAACAATTTCCAGTTAAAACTGGCACTGTGAAAATGAAAGGAAAAAGAAAATTAACAGAAGATCTTTTAATTGAGTTTTGGTCTGAGAAGTAATTGGACATCTAGTGTGGGGCACGGCTTTATTCTTTGACATTTTTTCTCAGCAGGAGTTCCCTGTGCAGGGCTAAGAGTTTGGAAAGGGTGAAGCCAAATAAAAGCGGGTCTTCTCAGAATAGGCCAGAACTCACAGAATGCACAGGGGGCTACATCTTTGGACAGAGCTACTCTGCATTTTCTTTATCTAGATGTCAGCTTCAAAGACACAATTTGCAATTGCTCAGACATCGTCAGTCATGCTCTGACACTAATCTGAATCTTATTATTAATATTTGCAGTGGCCATATCTGGACAATTAGGTAACACTTAAATTGCAAAGGTGTTTTGTTTTCCCCACTATTATTAGCTGTATTTAATTGTTTGAATGTTTTTATGCACATAGCAAAATCTAAACCTCTGCAGCATGGCCTCCTTTGGTGCTATATGAAAAACCATATAGCATCATGAACTTACCGCATAGTAATTTTTAATTTATACAGCTAAAAATATTGTCACAACTTAAGGCACAATTCTCGCAATTTACAAAGCATTAACTACGCCTCAATAAACTCTTAATTTGCTGCTTATTAGTAAAGTAGTTGTTAAAGGCACAATATGTAAGTTTTTTGCCACTAGAGGTCGCATTTTCAAAACAATAACAGAGGCGAAGTTCTATGACGCAATGACGGAGCGTAGAACACTGTATGGCGGCAAAACTATGCCATTAATAAGCGAGCACACCACTGATGCTGGTGCGCGCGGTAAATCATTTCCGCGAGAGGAAGACAGATATACATGTGGAGAAACTGGGCCCGCGAGCTCATTTCAAACCCGTGTGATATGTCATCCCCGCGCGATTTTGTCTTCATTTAAAATAATTTAATAGATCTTTTTTCTTAATAGACTTTTTAAGTATTTACACACACACATAGATATATAGATATATGTATGTATGTAGGCCTATGTAATACATTACAGTACATTCTAAAGTATTTATTAGTGCTGGGCAATGATTAATCGCGATTAATCGCATCCAAAATAAAAGTTTTTCTTTACATAATATATT
>JAUCMS010000145.1:19588371-19606034 GCA_032357445.1 Enteromius radiatus | reverse complement strand
TATTATGTAAAGAAAAACTTTTATTTTGGATGCGATTAATCGCGATTAATCATTGCCCAGCACTATTTATTATATATACTATAGTTAGGTAACATCACTCCTGCAAGTGTCAGCTGTTTTTTTCTAAATATTAGCATATGTGAGGGAATGTGATATTAAATACAACAGCAAATACATTTTTCGCACAACAGTGGTTTTTCTGTATTGCTGTTGAAAATATTTTCAGACAAAGACAATGTACAACTTTTGCCATCCCAGAGCAATAGTGGTTAGTTCCTGAATGAATCTGTTTGGAAATGAATTTGAGTCTGTGATTCATAAATCCATTCATAAAGACAGCCATTTGCTTTGTTTCTAAATGAATTAGCTGTTTCGAACAAATCATATTAATGAAGGTTGAGACTTGCTGCCAGCCACTGGCAGTTTTAGTGTCACATTTATTTATCCACGACAGACCTAAACAAGTCAAGGTCCTGGCATAAAAGTATTGTTTAATTAAACAAAATATAGTTTAATTAATACAAAGTTAATAAAAAAAAAATCACAAAAACATTGAGTACTCATGTTTCCTAATTAACTAGAATTCCAGGTAATAGTAAGACACACAGTTTCTGGAATGGGAGCTTAGTCAGGAAGGATATTGGTCACGAGTGCGTTGTCGCTTGGCCAGACTGTCTTCATCGCTGATGCCAGCCATAAGGTACTTAAGGCCAGTAATCCAGGTGCGAGCTTCTTCTCCTGTACCTGACACCAGGTCAAGAGACTCCATGTGCTCGCCATAGTAGATGCTGAAGCAGCAGTTGGGATCAAAGCTACCGTCGGCATACCGCTGGAAGATCTCTGACTGCTTTCCCTCACACACCTCCCGAATAGAGTCGATTGGGACTGTAAGGAGAAACCCCCCCCCCAAAAAAAACCACTGCAATTGGCACAGGGAAGTTAAAGAAGGAAATGGCATGCATGCTGTAATCTGTAAAAATCTGTAAAAATTGCAAAATTCGCAGGAAATAACATCTCACATCAACAACTCTATAGCAAAGAATATGTGTAATGAAGTCTCTCAAGAACAGATTATGTAAATGAGAAGAGCAGATGGCTACCTCAAATTAAACACTCTCTAACACCAATGTAGACCATTTAATTCATCAATTTGTGCTCATTTAGACCTGTCTGCCAAGAGTAGCCACATCTGAACAGCCTGTTATAGTAGCACATTCCTCAAAAACAAGCAATCCAAATAACCAACACCCATTTTTGAGATGTATCAAGGAATCAAAATGGGATTTTGCACCAATAAATACAACATATCTGTTAATTACTCTCTAGAATACTTGACTCAGTCATGGCTTTCTGTTTATTTCATTTAAATATTATTGTATAATGATGTACTATACAAATTGTCAACAATGCAGTTAAGAAAGGAAGATAAACAAAAAAGTGCATTTAAGAAACAGGACAAGGAGCAGGACAGGACAAGCTGAAGCTTTTAGAAAAGTAGTCAAAAGTTTTTTTTTTTAGCGTAGACAAGCAGTTCATCTTTTCGTCTGTATGATGTTTTCCAACTCTTTTTTTAATTTCAAAAGGACAGCTTGATTGTGATTTAATGCCTGAAATTAAAGTGAAACTTTATGTAAAGTGCCATTAGTGTGCAATTTCTACTGGAATTTCTAGCAAACACTTTTAAGATAATCTTATTATTGCACACTGTCGACATATTTGGTATCATTTAGAGAATCCTTAAAGACTCACTTCTCTAATGAGTTAGTTTTTTGAGCACAAATCAACTGGTGCATATGTGTGCTCAATGAGGCGACTGCAATCTTTCCGGTTAAGACTGATGAATAATTGAGTCAACTTAAGAAGCTGATTAATTCCCTGGGCTGCGGTGGAATGTCGGGACTCTGAACTGTATCCCCCCTCGCGAGACACAATGAGCGCTGTCATTTAGACATGAATCATCGGCTGCGCTACTGAAGTAACATTCCCCTGTGAGGCGTGATGTCAATAACTCATGCGAGTCGAGGACACCCTCAGGAAATAGAAAAGGCAAGTGAGGCAGGTCAAGATACAGGCTCTGTAATCTATTCCAGTCATGTACATGACAGTTAGAGCCATCAAATTATATTAAAATTATCAACTGCAACAGACATAAATATAAATGACATGCAGAAGTATTCCTTTTTTGACAGAAAAATCACAAATAAAATTAGAATTTTCTTTTCAAGTCTTCAGTCTTTCTCAAATATTCAAATTGCCTATCTCACATGTGTTTACTCTCGAGTTTCAAAGCACATACAGTATGCAAAAAATGTCTGAAACTATGCTCAGGTTAAATTACCTCTGCACTCATTAGTATTCTTAAACAGTTCTTATCAAATTAAATTTTCTTGACACTTAATGACTGATATCATTGACTCATCAGTGCTTCTTAGGACAGATTGTCTACACTCTTAAAAATAAAAGTGCTTAAAAGGTTCGTTACAGCAATTTTTGGTTCCACAAAGAACCATTCAGTCAAAGGTTCTTTTAAGAACCATCTTACTTTTTATAATCTAAAGAATCTTCTTTCACCTCAAAGAACTTTTTGTGAAAAAGAAAGGTTTCTTTAGATGTTAAGGGTTTTTATGGAACCATTTAGACAAAAAAGGTTTTTCTATGGAATTGTGAAGCACCTTTATTTTTAAGAGAGTGATCCTACTCCTGTAGGACCACTTTCCAGCAGAGTTTGGCTCCAGCCCAAAATTAAACACAGCTGATCAAAGTTTTTGGGATCACCAGGTACTTGTAGGCAGATGTGCTGGAGCTAAACTCTGCAAAAAGATGTCCCTTTGGGAGCAGGACGCTTTTGGGATACACTCAAAAATAAGTGTAAAAAACTAGTTTCGGAAGGAGCACGTTCAAATTAATCATGGCTAGCACCGCATCACCTAATCAATCTCCTCAAACTATAAATAACCCCGTTTCCCTTCCTTCCGCATCTTGTCTTTTGTGCATCCCACCTCCGCCCGTTCAACCTGCTCTCGCGCCTTCCTCCGGGGGGCAGGCAGAGTCCGAGCCGGACGCTGAGCTCTGCCCTCGCTAGGGTTCAAATCACTAGGGCTCGGAGTGCGCCGTCCTCCCGGCTCGCCCCCCGGACAGCACGCCAAATCCACTTACTAATCATTATCATTGTTATGAGGAAGCGCAAACTAGTGAAAGCTTCTTTATTGACATCTGTGTGGTTCCATGGATAAACTTTAACATCCATGGAAACTTTCCATTGCACAAAAGCTTCATGTTTTTTTTTTTTTGTTCTCAAACCTGTCCTGACTCCACAAAACTGCCCATTTTTAATCACCACATCTAATACACCTGATTTAACTTATTGTCAAACCCCAAAACGAGTGTGTACAATAATAAGGACACACTACCTTTAAAGCCATAGCCATCATTTCAGAAGTGAGGGGCACATAAATGTAAAAAAAAAAAGGCAGAATGTACTGTATTAAATGCTATTATAATTAGCACTACATTATTCATACATTTTCTGTACTTATTATTTGGAGATTACTTTTACTTTTACATAAACTATGTATTGTGACAATTATGCATTCATTGTCTTCACATTTCATCAGTCAAAACATGAATGCTTTTAACTACAGCAACAGCTGGATGCCTTTGTACATATTAAAGATTTCCTCGCACATCATATGTTTTTTACCTTTGTGAATCCGTTTTGGACTTTCTGTGTGAGACAGCCCCTCTGGCTTCTAGTACGAATACAACTGCATGAGAGTGCTCAGCACTCTGTAATGTTCTTTAGTTTTGAATATGACTAAAATGTCAGGTCATGCTTAGACTCTATTGTCTCTTTGCGTTTAATCTAAATTCATTCACACTGGCCCTTGTGGGGGGTACATCCCCATATATTCTATGCCAAATTATAGGTTCTCCTAGGATCCCAAATTGGCTCTTTAATAGCATTACTGTGGTAACTCCCTTTTATAACCTTTATTTTTAATACTGTGATTTGAGATGATTAAGCTATAAAAAAAACACCATCTGAGTAATGAAAGTTTCATCAGGGTCAGAATAAATCATCATTACTGACAGAAATGACAAATTAAAAACAATGCATTCAGGGCTGAGAAGTATCCTTAAGAATGGCACTTACTTTTGGCTTTCTCATTCTTCCTAGAGGGTCGCCAGCGGATGCAGGACTTGTGTTCGTCCAAGTAGAAAAAGCGCACCAGGCCTTTGGATCCTCCACGCAGTTTCACCATCTGAGTGCCCGTCTGCATGGAGCTCATGCATTTCTCCACTAACAGAACACAGACACAATCATTAGATTGCTGAATATCACACAAACTCCCCACACCACATTATAAACAAAACATTATAAAGCTCAAGTTTTTGTATAACTCGTGCACCAATCCAACTCTTTGTAGTTATTTTTGTATTTTCAGATGGCCAAGGTTAAGTTGTCAGCTCCACAGAATACACACACACACACATATATATATAATACCACTCAGGTATTTTTTCAGCATCTTTCTGTGTTCATGTGCATTACCCAGAGGACTAAGCATCCATCAAAAATATCTGACATGCTACTGAATCAGCCCCTGAGCTCAAAGAGGAGAGCAATCATTACTGTGACCTTTATGAACCTGAAATCCAATATGTTTCATTTTCAAACGTTCTTCTTCCCTCACAGCACAAGTATTGTTTGGCAAGATTGAGTGTTTCTCACTCCATGCTGTACTTATGACAGCAAATGCTCATAGGAAACAATCATTGATTATAACTAACTGGCACAATTACTCTTAAATTTCCTCTAAATGGCTAATTTCACAATTGACACGTGGTTGTAAAATACTAAACCTGTTTATAAAGCTTCAACACTGTGAAGAAAATTGCCATGACGATGAAATCAACTGAAATGTTGAACAATAATCTTTCCAATTTACTCTTATAAAAAAGACTGTGGCATGGCAAGTGGTGCTTTGATATACAGTAAACATGGCATTACCGTGGTACATGCTCAGAAACACACTGCTTTAAGTCTTATAACAGCGCATGCACAAACAAAACTAACAGGAAGTCTCAACAGACTTTACTCCACCAAATTGCCTTTAGGAACAGAGATGACTGCAAGATTTTTGTTTTTCCATTATTCATGCAATTCTGAACAGAAAGAGTGTGAAGTAACACTTAAGACAACAGTAGATCTGGCTTTGGTAAAGAAGTTTCTTCAGAGAACAGACCGCTGTTACATAAACAGCAGATGAGCTGAGAGACAATTATATAATAATCAGTGATGAGTTCACAATAGCGAGCCCTCGCTCTGCATCCGCTGCTTCCATCTCTTAGTATTAATGTGGTATTAATATTGGCAGAGCTCATCTGAGGTGGCTCTTTATTTGATAATTATGCCAGGAGCTTCGACAGACAGGATCTAATATAAGAAGATTTTAGCGGATCACTAAATCCAGGTTTGAGTGATTGGTGTATACGCTTATGTGTTATTCAAAATGACGGTACCCTGATTGCATGGCTAAAGTGCCTTGTTCAAGGCCAAGCGACGATGGAATAGTGATCCCAGGGTCATCAGTACTTGTAACTTCTAAAAATATACCATTTATTGTTTCAGTTAGAACCAAACGGTTTTATAGCCTGATCCTGAGAAGTTCTAGTTTTGTAGAACTATAATAGCCACCTACTGTATAAACAGATGCTTGAAAATGAGGGTACAGCTGGTGCAAAACTGTATAAATTCAAAAATATATACAGTTTTGCAACAACATGAAGGTGAGATATTATAAAATTTAGGGTGTTTATCTCTTTGTAGTCTACATTGGAACGGCATACCTGCGACAGACTGGTTATGCTCCACAGAAATGGGTGGATGGATAAAACAGCATTCCCAGCCCATTTTACTTTCAAATGTGATGTGCTTCTGAGTAAAACAGGACATTTATGAAGAAAAAAATAAAATTTTTTTTTTTTTTTTTGCATTTGGAAAAACCATACCATACCAGATGCATTTTAGTAAAAAAAATAAAATAAATAATAGTAGTAGTAGTTGTACTGTCATGCTAATGAAAAATTTTATATAACAACAAACAAAAAAATACATCAATACATAAATGAATAAATATTAACTCAAAAAAAGTAGTTTGTTTCTCATTTTCATTCAAGTAAAATAACTAAAACTAAATAAAATAAAGCTGAAACTAAGTACTAAATATGTAACTAAATTAAATAAAATTAAATAAAATTAAATAAAGCACAAAGTACTATACATTGGCATTACCATAATATTACTCTAAAAAGTGAAAGTGTATTCAATTCAATTCAACAATACTAAAATAATGGCATGCTGTTATTTGGATTAATGTTAAGTATTGAATTATATGTTAGCTATAGCATTTCCATATGCCTTAAAAATGGCTTTTTTATGGCCTTGACTTATTTCAGAGGTTTTTTACATTTTGACAAAGACACACAAAGACACACCTTTCTGTTCTTTGTAATAAGATGCACCGTTTAATAATTCACAATAAAACCAAAAATCTGCAATAAGAGAGTAACGGCACCCCGCAAAAAGCAATACACTCAAAATGAACAGAAATTAGTTCTGTGCTTAAAATTAGGCGATTAAAGAACATTTATTTTAAGAATATAGAAATGGAACCTGCAACCTTTGTGGCTGTTTTGCCAGTTAAACCTTCGACTATAATACAGTCAGGGTTAACAAAAGTTCTGCGATGCAGTGCCAACTTAATGCGCCGTAAATTCAGCAGTTTTTCCTTGATATGCTCGCAAGAGCAGTGGTCTTTTAAATTGATCTGATCCCTATTGCTGAATACACAGCAGGACGTTTAGAATCAATAGGGGTTAAGCTGAACCGCTTTTTGATTGCTGTGGACGCCAAAAAAAGAACGATTTACTGAATGTGTCCCATGTTGTGCAAAAGCAGTCTAACGCAAGCGTTTCCCATGTGGTACCTCATCGAAAACACTCCTCTAGTGGATCTGAAATGGTTGCTATGGAAACCAGGTTCATGGTTAAAGCGTTCGAGAAACCTGAATGGAAATTTAAAATCAAAATGACTAGTCGTGTTGCTCATTGACCAGCTTGAATACTCGCATAATCTAGTTGGCTCAAGAGCGTTGTTGGTAACCAGACGCTACAACTGTTATCAGTTAAGTCAACGACACCGAAGAGTCAAAAGAACCTTCAGTGATTGGTGGCGTTTAAGCCTGTTTACCAGAGGTGATCCTCTAATGCTGCCATGTAGCAGGTCAAAGGGGCTCGTCTGCAGGATGTGTGCCAGACAGAAGCAAGGTAAACCTCTCACGCAACATCCATCAGGGAATTAAAGCTTAAAGAGATTGCACCATATGTCAGCCCCTGTACAAACAGGTGCCTTTCCATCAAGACAAACTAAAGAAATCAGCCCTCTTGACGCATTGCTGAAGCCAAATGTCACACCGGTACAGAGCTAGTTAAAACATACTGAGTAAATATGTTATTCAATGTTATTCAGTTGCTATTTTTTATTGCCAAAGCATCTGTCAACTTTACAAGCATCTCAGTATATTTTATTTTATTTTATTTTTTCTAGTAATTTTTGAATAAAATGACCATATAGTAGTGCATTATTAATATTACATAGTTATTTTTTATTAATTAATCAAAATAAATTGCAAATAAACTTCACAGCTAGCAATCTGCATGTATTTAATAATAACAATAATAAAAATACAGTTCATTTCTTTGTTGTTTGAAATTTTGCTGTATAATGTATGCCAACAGTATGGATCTGTCCCAATACTAGGGGTTCACCAGATTGGAGTTGATCCATGATGCATGTTTTTAAGTCTTGCCAATTAAACATTCAAGGAATTTTATACTATTTTAGTGCAAGAATAGACAAAAAGGACATTCAATATGGTACCTGCACACTGTTTTCTGTGTGCGCAGAGAGTCGCATTTCAGAAAGAGAACACAGAATTCAGTTCTCTTTCACATCTCCTTGCACTTAAATAGACCCCCCCACACACACAATGATCTCAGCCATTTCATCAAGTATTTTAATAAGCACAGGGTTATGTCTTAAGTGAATGTAAACGAAAATAAATCTGATATATATATCATTATATTTTACTGATCCAATACCCATATGTACCTTGAGAGCAAGTGCACAAGACAAGATTTAAGTGTGTAAGACTGTGCCAGAATGTCAAAGTTCAGCACCTTTAATGCACACTATATCCACGCTACTTCTAATACTGCTTTTGAGTGGTGGTTAATGCCAAGCATATCCCACATTTTCGGGTTGAAGAAAAATATCCAGCTTATATATGTATACATACGTATGTATACACACACACACATACATTTCAGTGATGCAGAGACGAGAACGTTTAATTTGAAAAACATTAGAAGCGCCACACCTGAAATGTTTTGCTCATTCCACAGGAAATAAGAAATTTTAGTGCAAAGTAGTAAAAACCTTGCTTAAGATTTACAAAACAATATCCCAAGTGTGTCCCCATCCGGTAATCAAAATTTCTGCATATACCTATAGCCTTATGCTCATTTGCACACTTGGGCAAATGGAAATAAATAGGTCATACAAACAGACAAGTGGTCAAGTGGAAAGACTGCAGCAGTGGTTATTGGGACAGGCTACATCGACATTCCTTGGAAAACTGATTTCCATAGTATGCATACTGTACAAAAAAAACTTTCTGATTTGTAGGTAAACGAAGCTAAGTGCCAAAGACCTTCTAGAATTATCTTTCAAAGTCATGCCACTTCACAAAATAGATTTGGCAAACCACTAAACTGAAATAATTCAATAAGTTTATTTCAAAACAAAGAATCAATTGATTCCCAGGTTTATTGATTCTTACCAAATAAGCCTAGCTTCCATTTGGATCCGTACACAGAGCTATCCCCCGTCCAAAAGAATCCCGCCAGGAGCCGTGACAGGGTCAGTCTGTGGAGAGCTTTAGCGCAGGCGGCTGCCACCACTGGTTTGCCCACTCTGGCTGGAGGTGTTGCCAGCTTAGTAGCAAGCGCAGACTTCATCTGAGGCGCTAATGTTGAGGGCATCACCACAGAAGTGACCGGACTGGCAGGCAGCACGGCGGCACACATTGCTCCGCTGTTGCCGACTTACTGGTAGAGTCCTTGATTTCTTTCTTGCACTTTGTTTCCTGCCTTTACAAACGCTCTGTCAAACAAAGCTCTAGGCCAGCCTCCATCCAACACTGTTTCACGAGAAAGAAACAATACGTCCAAACCCACAGGATTTGAAGGATAGTCTTGCAGACATCAGAACAGTTTTATGATATTCAGTCCAAGCTGGAGCTGTTTTTCTGATGGCATGCTGTGAGATGCCGTACTAGTAAAGATGCTAACTTATTGACTGTGTAACACCTGTCAAGCCGACACTTAAATCCCCTCAGAACTGTAATCCAGGCCTGGGGGATTTAGGTAGCTTATTGCGCACAGAACCACAGCACAGACACAGAGGAAGAGAGAGAGAGAGTTCATTCCATTTATCAGCTCTTCCTATAATCATAAAAGCATCACCATGATTGTTTTCTAACCACCGAACTTCCAAGTAATGGTGTAATGCAATTGCATTTGCTCCGAAACAGGAAGATCATTCAGGTTTTTAGTGGCTCTTGCTAAAGCAAACATCACTATCTTTAATGCTGATACTATATGAATAAATTCATAACCCTGACTGTTAAGATGTGACAAGCAGCCCTTTCTCTATCATTTGCATTACAGGCGTGAATGATACCTTAAATAATCCAGCCTGTTGAGGAGGGCTGTGATGCTCCCTCTTTATTTTTAAACACGATTTGACTTAGAATATTAGGATGGGCAAGATAAAACAAGCACAAAAGAGGTGTACATGGATATTTCAGTTAAAATAAATAAATAATATATATTTTTACACTATTAAAAAAATACTGCAATTATTAATTCATTTAATGTTATATTTTTTAAACCTAGTGCAAATCATATTTATCAATAAATCATGAATTTCAGTGGTCACATTTTATTTTAAGATGCAATTTAATTATATATTCAATTATATAGTAATACATTACTATGTATTAACTATGACTTTTGCCTCAATAAACTTAATCTGCTGTTTATTAATAATTTGTAAGGTGATTGTTAAGTTTAATTATGGGGCAGGATCAAGGGATCTAAAATATGGTCATGAAAAATAATGCACTAATATGTTCTTTATAAGCACTAATAAACAGACAATATGCTAGTAATAATTAAGCAACAAGTCAATACTGAGAATTGGATCTTAATTTTTTTTTTTTCAGTATTTTTACATTTATTTCAAAATATTAACTATAATAATGCAGTAAAAAGTTATGTATTTTGTGTATATATTATTTGAAAATTAAACATTTTAAAGTGGAATTATTATTAATAAGGTGATGCATATTTGTCAAAAAGAGAGAGCACTGACCCAAGCAACATTTATATATTTTCTTGGTAGTTTTTTGGTGTGATATTCTGTAAAACCTGACAAAACATGAACCTTAAAATGAAAGTGTAAAAAGCTCAGAAAGGCCATTCTTCAACATTTTAGTATATATAAAAATATAAATCTAGCTTTTTATAAAGAAATAATGACAAGGAAACCCAACAAGCAAGATGAGTACTTTTGTAAAGTGCAATATACATGTCATTATAACTCAATTTTATTAAACAGTGCTCAGTGAGCATTGGACATTAAAACCATGTGGTCATAAAATAATCTATTGTAAGTGAATCACCTCCTGAACAGAAAGACGACAAAGAAAAAATTGTACCGTAACCTTTTCTACTGTAGCTGCATTGTATTAAAATGCTAAATGGGTTAAAAGCTTGTTCAGTTCAATGCATCATGTTTTTGTTTTATGAGAATTGTGTATATTATACTTTCAGTCCGCTTGTAAAAGATAACTATAATATCTCCTTAATGTATTTTTGTGTTTTTATTATATACATTGCATAAATCTGTAATAAAGTGATAAATAATAACAGTACCTACTGTATGTGCCAAATGTACCATCCCATACTGATCCTAATGGAAATCGCTCAAGCTGAGTGCTGTTGCTATGGTTACCTCCTCAGTCTAACACAACTTTACATCACAAGCATTGATTTAGAGCCAGGTAGTGCACGTAGCTCAGGTAACGCATGTGTTAGCGAGATTTTGTTTTTCCTGGCTCTGTGTTTGAAACAACAGTACAGGACGAAAGTGTGCTCTGTCACCTAAAGGTTAATTAGTTTTGTTTTATTTCTGTAAAGGATATGTACGAATTACAATTAAAATACAGAACACAATTAAGGAAATGATCTACAGTAGGCTTTTCTGATAGCTGAAAAGGAGAAAGAGCCTTACTGTCCAAAGATTTCCTCAGGCAGAGGAAATTATACCGCGAGACTGATTGTCTTGCATTTTAAAAAAAGCTCGGAAGCAAAATGATTTGAATTCATTATGTGTTCCAGGCAAAATGCTAAAAGATGATTAGAAAATACATTTTTAGATGGGAATTGTGGTTTGAAAAAGTCACTGCATAATGGTCCTGCATGTGCAAATTTCCATCGACAGGTTGCCGGTCAAGGGAAAAGCAGAGGTCATGCTGTGCTAGCAAATGCCTGGTGTAAAGTACAGCGTCAGTGCTCTGTCTGCCTGAATTCCCTGCTATGTACTAAACACTCAGCCCCAGACTGCACCTGAGAAACCTTTACACCCACGAGCACACGGCTGCCTGCTGCTGTCAATATGAAGGGCACGATGGGGTCAGCAAAGGCACTCTATGTGTCTTCAAAAGCAAGACTTCACAATTCATTGTTTGTTGAACACACTTCTACCAGACCACCTTCACATGCTTTATTGATAAAAAAAAAAACGTAATAAAGCATATATGAATTCAACACATAGAACAGCAGAGTAAAGCAGACATTTGGATGAATTTGAATAACTTTGGTAGTGTTTTCTGTGTACATGTACAACTGAACCACACACATCTGCATGAGGTCTTAAAGTGACATCTTCCTAATATACTAGTACTACCTGTGTTCTTAAAGCAATGTGCGTAATCTGCAGCTGTTTACGCGGACCCTTACGGGGAAGTCGTAAGTCATAGGAGAAGAATGTTAAGTATATGATGTTAATTTTGTGCAAAAAAAAAAAAAGGATTCACATATTGTTGCAAAACTGAAGTTGATCTACTGATGTCACATGGACTTTTTACTGGTGTTTTTACCACGTTTATGGATCTGGGATTATTTCAGTTGTATTGCTGTCTATAGAGGGTCAGATGGCTCTCTGATATAAGCAAAAATATCTTAATTTAAGGTCTTATGGGTTTGGAACGACATGAGGGTGAGTAATTAATGACTGAATTTTCATTTTTGGGTGAACTAACCCTTTAATGTCAATAAAACATCAAAAAACGGAAAATCACTCACTGCTAACCACTTTAGTGGCTTTAATAAGGATAAAAGTGTTTAATTTGTACAAATTTAAAGAATGAAGAATGTTGTTTGCAAGTTTTTATAAATAATAACAACTGGTGTTATACTGAATAGAATACTATGTTCTTGTTTTTGTTTAATTAATGTGCTTACATTTAATATTAAGATAAATAAAGATATGTTATATATCACCTCCATAGTTAAATCCATACCTGTATTGCAATAAAACAGGTTAACAGGCTAATAGTTTTATCAATATTGAAAAAAAAATCGGAAATTCACTACAATTTAACTGAGCCTTACAGATTTTTTGAACTCTAAAACTGGACTAGACCAAACAATCCAGTTTCTGTTTTAAAGCTTAAATTGAAGCTATTAAACAATGTATTCATTTTGCATTATTAACACTATTTTCCTGTTTATTTATCTAAAGCTGCTTTCAGACAGTCTGTGCTGTATAAAGTGTTACATCGTAATGCGGCCTGTAATGTTTTTAGAACGTCTTAAGAACGTACCGCTTATGCAAACTACTGAACTGCTGCTGGGTAGCTTTAGTGGACCAGTCTCTCATGGTGGGGCTTTGTATTCTTTCTGCAGAATCCCCTGTGTTAATGTCATGCTGCACCATGTCCAACAACCCTTTTAGCAAAGTTAAATTCCAGCACGAGTTCCCACAACTTAATCCCAGATCCAAGTTCTCACAGTTTCTTTGCTAGATTTTCCTGTCCCTCAATAAGAAGAGATGTTTCTTTCTGATATGTTTACAGTTACTTAATGTTGAACAAGGTGTCATTCAAAAAGTAAGGCATATTCAACACACAGAGGTGGTGTGGTGTGTAGAACAGGAAGCCATGAGCCATCTTTAGCAAGACACTTAACTCTAGGATGCTCCAGGGGATTTTTCCCCTACAAAAAGTCTGTCATTCTATGGTGAAAGCCTGTGAAACAAATTCTCCTAACAAAAAGTGAATGTTTTGGTATGAATCTGACAGAGCTGAGAGGCTAGAGGAGTAGCTCAGATACCTCTGCAGATTCAAGCTGGCATGTTGCTGAACAACATTAGCAAGGTGAACAGATGTGCAGGGGCCATTGTGACAGCAAGGCCAACCTCATAGATGCATGTTGGCATTATGTGCCCAGTGGAAAGTCCAGATTCGGGATACAGGGTTCTGCAGGAGTCTTGAAGGAATTAGTCTTTTGGAAGCTCTTCTTCAGCTAATTGGGCATATGGTTGTGTAGTTAAACAATCAGTGTTGTTTGCCAACATATGCAATGGCTATTGCATGCCGCCTTCTACCATTACTCTATTCTGAGTGCAAGATCCAACTGCACACATTGTCTAAAATGAACGAGACTGAAGTGTGAAAAGGAGAAGAAAGCCCTCATCAGCGACCATCTGGCTTAGGTGGGTCTTGTGTTCTTCTCCAGAAATGAGGCATTTTGTCTGATTCTGATGACCTGGAAAGAAATTACTTGTAAGCCTAGAAATGTGAGGTGTTTAAGTTGGAGTTGGGTTGGAGCTAAAGTTAACTACGTTAATACGAATGTTAATTATATGCAATGACAATTAGGTACATAGTAATTATACTGAATCAAACGATTACATAGTAGTTAATGCCTAACATTGCATGACTAGAATCACATGCAGCATGTATTTTGTTATTGTTGTACCTCCAGAAAATGATGGGAAATTTCTTGGCAAGCAACTGTACAATTCATCCAAACTATTCCTACCACATACTGCATAAATATTCTGGCATGCATCTCGAATCGGCACGTCCCCAATTCAAACAGTTACCACTTATGAACAATCCTGTGTTTTCCACTCGTAATTATGACATTCACCTCATAAATGTGATAGTTCTGACATGACTTGAAGCCAGTGTTATCTCTGCTTGATGTTTTAGTGCAGCATTTCACAATCCTGCTCCTGGGTCTGCCCGCGGCACAGCACAACCCCACTTAACACACCTATTGCGACTCATGAGCTCATTAGTAGACTTTTTAATGGCCTGAATGGGCCACGTCAGATTAGTAAAACACCTCGAATGAGCAGTGCTGAGATGCCCCCAGGAGCTGAATTTGGAAACACTGTTCTGTGGTACAGAATGGAGGACTTTTATTGGGCTACCAACTTCCTTTTCATTCTGATGCCAAAAGATATTAACAAGACAAGGTGTGGGCCAGGTTGGGATAAGTGTCTGAATGTGTGGTTATATTCTTCGGCTACTGTGTGACCCAGGGGTGTCCAAACCTACTCCTGGAGGAGTACTAGTGGGTTTGAAGAGCCTAGTTACCTGGATCAGGTGGAATTAACTAGGGTTGGAGCTAAACTCTGCAGGAGAGTGGACCTCCAGGAGCAGAACTGGACATTTTTGGTATAACTATTACACAAAATCAAAAAGTACTAGATATGTCAAAGTTGCACACTGCTCTAAAAACACTGAAGCAACTACATAGCTAAACAACCAACTGCAAAGCAGAGTGACTTATTTATATATACATATAAACAGGTCAATTGATTGTGAAATGTTTGCTTTAAATATGAAAAAAAAATCCAGTCCTTTAACAGCCTATATTGCATTTATAGCAATGATAACCCAAGAACAATGCATACAGCAGTTGGTCTGTACACATTGTATAATAATGACATAAATAGCTACTGACTAACTAATAAAAGCCATTAGTGGTCATCTTAACAGCATACAGTGAATTTATACAGTCATTCAAGATAGCTAATTAGCTTTCAGCTAGAACTTCTTTCTTAAACATAATGATTCAAATCTTAATAAAATAGTAGTGTCAATCATCGTGTGTAGCCTGTTTAGCAATTACAACTGTGCTGATGCTTTACTAAATTATCCACTGTGATGGTGGATAATTGTTTTGTGTTTATTATGATGTTAGTTAGTTGTTAGAAAGTTACTGGACGCAACATTAAGTTAATTTGTTGGACCAAATTATTTTAGCATGCTTCTGAGCTTTTACCGTGGCTCATGTTTCATGGAAATCATACCCATGCACATTTCTGAGCATATTTTGCATATGAATTTATGTCCTGACCCTATGTACAGACACTTAAGTAAAGTAAAGTAAAATTTGCCATGTCAGAAAAGCTGGCTATATGATCCAAATGTCAAACTGAAACAAAAACTGCACAAAAAAGTTCATAATACAGTATTATGCTTTATATCTAAAAGCAAACAAACCAACAAAACGGGGTAAGTCTTGCAAAAATGTCACATTTTTCCCAAAAGTATATGTTTAGACTCTCTCTAGAGAAATGAAACAATGCGTGAAGCACAGGAAATTGATTTCTTGCGTACTTATGTTTTGGAAAGAAACCCAGTGCTAATGGAGCACCTAATTACGCATTATCAGCCATGTATGTTTGAACAATGAATTTCAAGTTGTTTAAATATTCATAACATTGAGAGATAGCCTATATGAGAGAATATATGAGAGACATACATAATATTGAGATTTTTCTATATCGATTTGAAATACATGGCCAAAATCTATAGAACAGGGTTTCTCAAATCTTACTCTGGAGGTCCAATGCACCGTAGAGTTCAACTCTAAGCCTAATCAAACACACCTGAGCATGCTAATCAGTGTCTTAAGGATCATTAGAAAATCACAGGTAGGTGAGTTTTTTCAGGGTTGGAGCTAAACTGCAGTGCCTTTGACCTCTAGGATAAGATTTGAGAACCCCTGCTATAGAGCCTAAGTTGTGTTGTTATGTGTGTAACATCCTGGCATTATTTTACTGTAGCTTACTGCTCTATACATTTATTACTAGAATTCATTAAAAAAAAACTATTTAGAGGGTTAAACTAGGTGTTTAAGATATTGTATAAAACCACTGCTGTAGTTGGAGATTTGACTTAAAACCATATTACTAACCTCTGTGACAACTTCCTTGTGTGACACTAGCCCTATATGCTATATGCCTCCTTCAATTTGCATGTATTGAGCTTGTGTTCTGTCCTTTTCAAAAGCAAGCAGGCCTGTTTTGATTATCACTAATTGTATCTCAGATGAAAGAGAAATCACATAGCTCTTTCCCTCACACACACACACCCCTCACAGGAAACGCTCCTGTTGGATCACAAGCGTCAAAAGCGGTGCAGAGAGGGCAGCCTCCAGTGTGGAGAGAAAGGGAGTCTGAATGAACAGATGGCGACACAGGGGAAAGGATACGGTGCCCTGCTGGTAAACTTTCCCCGGGCGAAGGCTTGAGTTGGGAGGGGGCTCAAATGCTCTGGCTTAGCTAATCCTGAGCCTATGGACGAAACTGACTGCTCTAACTGAAATGAAGAACTAACCCTGTCATATGTGTTCTGTGTTTACGGCTAACCCCTTCTGCATTTATTCTGCTTATGAAGAAAGATAGCTCTCTACATAAGACTGGTTTGTTGTTACAGATAGCATATTTGACCAAAGCATAAAGCAAGGTTTCTCATATCTTACCCTTGAGGTCCAATGCACTGCAGAGTTTAGCTCTACCCTAATCAAACACACCTGAACAGGGTTGGAGCTAAACTCTGCAGTGCATTGGACCTCCAGGGTAAGATTTGAGAAACACTGGCATAAAGGATAGAGTGAGATAACCATGATTTTGCCAAGAGTCTGTTTTCAAAAACTAACCTGGCTTATTAAGACAAATTGGGCTAAAGAAATGTTACAAAAACAGACTTCAGCCAGAGTATTTCATTTTTGACAGAAATGAATAGGGCAGGATTAGAATTGTTGACATGCTCTTTCACTGGAGGTAAATAATAAATAAATGCACAAATATTTCCTGAGAGATTCAGGTTAAGTCCCATGACTCAACATGTGCCATGACTCACTCCCACCCATTAAGCATCACTGGGATTTGATGTGTAATTTATAAACCGTATCCTAGATAAATAAACGTACATGCAAAAACCTGCACTTATTTGGCTAACTTGATTTTATAAAGTTGAACATTCATATCTATCAAAAATCATGATTGGCTTTATTTAGGGGACTCTTCAACAAAACAAACGAAGAACACATACATGACGGCTTAGCCATTTCCAAAACATCTCTTTAAGTAATTATCTGCTGTCAAACAATTAATCATGATTAATCACATTCAAAATAAAAGCTTTTGTTTACATAATATATGTGCATGTACA
>JAUCMS010000145.1:19569864-19582000 GCA_032357445.1 Enteromius radiatus | reverse complement strand
ACAGTGGAGGCAGATGCAGAAGAGTAAACGATAATCAGAGCAAAGGGTCAAATACCAGAGTAAACAGTCCGTAGGGCGAGGCAAAATCAGAAATCCAGAAACGGGTAAAAGTCAGCAACAGGTAATCCAAATAGCAAGACACACAGAGAAAGAAACATGGAAAAACACACTGGGATGACGGTAAACACTGACACCTTAACAGTAACAATGATCCGTGACTAGACAAACAAACAGACTGGTATATATACAGGTGGAATTGATTGAATGATTGAACCAACTAGCAACAGCTGTGGGTGAGAGGTATTGGGTAGGATTAGGGAAGTAGAATAAGGCATTAATATCTACTTAATTACTACTAATAAATGGATAATATTTCAGTAATATGCATGCTAATAAGCAACTAGTTAAGAGAAATACAACAAGTTAAGAGACTAGTAAAGAAAAATTATAGTTTTTCTTTAGTTTTAATTTAGTATATTTAAAACTACTAAACAACAACCACAAAAAAACAAATTACTAATACTTTAACTAAAATTAAAATAGAAACAGGAAATAAAAAAAAATAAAAAAATAAAAAAATATATATCTCAGTGATACTAAAGTAAGCATGTGTTTTATAACCAGATGAACCAGTTGGAAGATTATGTAAGTGAGGGAAATATTATCAGTGAACAATTTGATTTTCATATGTATTCAAAAGGCTTGAAATTTAGTGCTACTTTAATATTTTTACTGTCATTTTTCCAACCTGACAGACATAAACATGTTTTTTTTTTCTTTTCTTTTTTTTTGTTCATGTTTGAAAAAAGCAACTTATGACAGAATTATCATTTTTGCTTTAAGTAAATGAAACAACTGCCTAAAAGCTTGGCAGTCAAATCTTCATGAAATGACAAAAGTATGTACAGATAAGTTCTTTAAAGCACATCAAAGAAGTTTTCCCTGAATGGCACGACAATGGGACTCATTGTCACTTAAGCACTTTAGATGTTGATAATGCTTTTTTTGTCTGCTAAACATGGGCTGGAAGCAACATATAAAAGCTTTTCAGACAATGGAGAAAAACTCACTTTCAGTATTTAAAACATCAGTGCACATATGATGCGTGATACAGAGGGCATCAAGAAACAAATCACTTGTACAGTTTTGCATAATCCATCACATTTGATTGAACAATCCAATAAAAGCTGCCGGTTGTTTGTCTCTCCTTTACAGAAGATGGAGACAAACTGATTTTTAATTCAATTGTAAGTCATTATTAAAGTGGTTTAGAACATGAATCTTTTTTGTGGGTGACATTTATTGCATTGGATGTCATGAGCATTTTTTAAAATGCCAGAAACTAAAACGTAGATAGAAAATGAGATTCTGTATTTAAAGGTAACTGTTACATCTTCTGCAGTTGGAATAAAAAAGGAATAAAATAACACTTTTTTTAACACTTGAAGCATGTATATTTAATGCATTGCAGAGTAATTAATTATAAGTAAATTAGAGTAAATTAATTATGGGATATACTGTATCAGTGTTGGACAAATGTAAAGGTGTAACCATGATTAGGTACTATAATTATCCTATAAACTATAATAATAATAATAGATAGAAGAAGAAGAAGAAGAATGGTAATAATAATAATAATGTTCTATAATTATATCTGAAGATATTTAATGTATTAAGTGCACTATATACAGTAGCTCTATAATGCACTATATATATATATATATATATATATATATATATCGACTTTGACAGAAGTAGCTTTTGTTCTTTCCAATTACAGTACAATTGTGTTTTTATAAAACATGTAATTTTATACATACGCCATAGAAATCTTGCATGACAGCCAAGAAATAGCACTGACACCTTTTGTCCTGCCATGACAACCACCTAGATTTTGTCAAAGGCAGTCATTTGGCCTCCGTCTGAGATGTTATCACCAAAGCTTTATCCAGCATGAAGCACAAACAGAAGACTGATCTCAAACATTACGTGTGGCTGGTTAACTAGAACAGGGTACAAAAAGGACTTAAAGCACGACACTGGATGGTGTCAGGAAAAAGACACTGACTCGGAAATCCCCAAGTTGCAATTAATCACAAGAAGAGAATGAATGTACTTTTGACTGCTGCTTCTTTTAAATGGACCCAGAATTCTCAGATGCGTTTACGCTAAAGATGGAAAACAAAGCCCAAGAGAAGTGCAGTAAGAGCATGTGACTGCGTTCAGGAGCTGTCCGTGGTTCTGACAGCTCCAGCAGCCCGCCTGTGGGAATCACCCTTAGCTCAAAGAAAGTAGGTCAGAAGAGACCAACAGGAAGGAACAGGCACACTGTACTGAACAGGACCATCTGTGCGTTGAAAACACCTCTTCGCATGGCTTTTAGTTAACTTAACCGATGACAAACACTTTTGACTAAATGTGCTGAACAAAATTAATGTGTCACGTTTCAATTTAATTACACAAAATCTTTAAAAAAGACACTTAAACTCAGTTTGATAATTCAAAAAACATACTTATATCTGCAAACATGTATGAACGCTATAATTCTGTTCATTGCGTTTCACACAAAGTATGATTTACGATACATTTCAACTAAAAAAGCTTAATTTTTTGAACAGTTCCAAAATATTATGTTACGACTTCAAACTAATTTTAACATTTTTGACAACTGATTATTTTGAATGTTAGTGTAACTTATACAGCTTCATACAGTATGTATGTACACTACAGTATGTACTTTATTTTAAAGTCCAATTCTCGCTATTAACACACCGTTATATGACTTTTGCCTCAATAAATCACCAATTTGCTGCTTATTAATAGATAGTAAGGTAGTCGTTGAAGAGTTAGTTCACCCAAAAATGTCTATGGAGGGTTAAAGAGCTCTAGGTTTTCTTCAGAAATATCTTGATCTGTGTCCTTACAGGTTTGGAATGACATGAGGGTGAATAATTAATGACAGAATTTTCATTTTTTTGAGTAGACTATCTTTTTACATTTATGTATTGGGTAGAATTAGGATATAGAATATGGTCATGCGTAAAATGTGGACTAATAAACAGCCAATAGGTTGCCAATGATAGGCATGCTAATAAGCAACTAGTTAATAGTTAGAATTGGTCCCTATTCTAAAGTGTTACCAGGTTTTCTAACTCAGTTTGCTCGGTATCTCACATGATACGCTGTTGCACCTACAAGTAAAGAGCTACAAAACAGCTCGAACATCAACGCATCAGTAAGTGTGCTTTTATATAATTTTGCATTCATTAAAGGGGAATGTCATTCTTAACCTTGTAGTGACACTCACCTGAAGCCATGTAATAAACATGCATTTTAGTGCCACTCACTGAACATTTCACTTTGAAATTACCGTGAAATGTGCAGTAATATTTCTGTTGCCGAACTGTCAGAACAAGCTAATTTTTTTCACATACATTCAATGTGCCTGGCTGCACTTGTTACAAAATTCACTGGAATTGCATTTGCTTTACAGTACATGAATTAAATAATATAAATTGTGTTTGCTAGGGCAAGAATCACTATTATTATTGTTCAATCTTAGGATTAGCCATAACCACTGGCATGCAGCATGTTATGAATGCGACCTGAAGTTATGTGGTGTGTTGGGTATGCCTTTTCCAAGTGACTGGATTTATGAAAAATATCCCCTAGGCTTAGGGCCAGATTTACTAACAGCCAGCACCAACCATTTTTTTTTAGCATTTAAAAAAAGGATTAAAATTTGCAGTGAAAAGGCATGGAATAATGTAATGGAATATAATAATAATAATAATAATGATTCACCTTACCCTTTCAAAATATTTAAGGATAGTATTTAAGTGTGCAACATATATATTTGTAACGGGTGCAAATTTACTGATATTTGCGCCATTTG
This sequence comes from Enteromius radiatus, assembly GCA_032357445.1. NCBI lineage: Eukaryota > Metazoa > Chordata > Actinopteri > Cypriniformes > Cyprinidae > Enteromius > Enteromius radiatus. The sequence continues at coordinate 19,578,105 of JAUCMS010000145.1, read as the reverse complement.
TACAGCCCCCAAACAGCATGTTTTAACCCATGTTGTGCCTGTGTTGTTAGCAGATTACATACACATGTCTATCATCTCCTCTGCTTGTTTGCACTACGCTAATTTGCGCTGCTCTTGGTGGATTGCTTTGGTCATTATGGAAATGAGCTGGCTAGCCTCTGTGTTCTTTAATGTGTGCATTGTCAGTAAATCACCTGCGTGACTTTCCACTGTGCGTTTATAGGATTGCGCTCTCATGCGTATTTGCTCTGTTTGGTAAATCCAAATGTCATAGAGTCATGGGTTACTGACTATTGAAACTAGAGGAAAAAAGTCTAGTTTCCTAAAATACTACCTATCAAAAAACTGTTCAAAGGTTGTTAAATTCACGTAATCCTCATCTCGTTTCAGAGGCCATTTCTAAACCCTTTGAATCTCAATTGGGTATTACCTCCACCATGCGGTTCGAATCTATCTATGATAGACATGAGCGTGAGCTAAAGTCGTCATTGTTAGATCCTTTAGGTTCACAGCCTCTGGTACAGGAAGATAAGGGATGGAAAAAAAGTGAAAAGAATAGATGAGAACAGAACAATGGCGTCTTTCACCAGGTCGATTTTATCTTAAGCTTAGATTCAGTTTCGGTGGGAAGGGGGTCAACCCACTTCTTTTCCAGAATCGCTAAAATGAGACAACATTTGCTCACAGCCTGACCCGTATTTTTCCCCAATGCAGAAAAGCTGGGCATTATTGCATCAAAGGTGCATTATTGTATAATGAGCAGTTAAAGTGCCTCTAGCTGGCTATGTTGTAATATTTATAGGAGTTCCACGCAAGCTGATACAGCTGATAAACTACAGACGAAGACAAAATTTGCTCAATGCTCGTGTAAATAAAAATGATCCAATATTACCCAGCGCTTATCCCCAGGCACTGGGGTTAAATTAAACGGGTTCTTTAGATTCATATTCATCTTAATTCTTTTTACATGCTTGTCATGCATATATACTTCACAACAAAGGAAACAAGATATGAATAATGGAAAGATATGAACCTGTTTAGCAATTATTGATTTACCTTTCACTTCATTTGGATGTAGACTTGGATTCATAGCAGTTGGATAAACTTCATGCGGTTCATGCTTTATTCTTTGTTTTCGACTGCAAGTAATAGAACTTTAATGTACTTTATTTACTGCATTTACTCAAATATTAAATGTACTTATGTATTTAATATTAATAAATAAATTGATTATTCTGTAAGAATCTATTCATATATAAGTATATAATCAATATTAACTAATGTGATTTTATGTACAGTATTTATTAGTATTTTTATTATTTAATTTAATTTAATTTGGGGGGTTAAATCAAAACAGCTAAAGCTGTAGCATCTTCTTTTGATTTACTTTTTTTACATTTAAAAATTTACATTTAAATTTTATTACATTTATATTTCAATTAAAATGTAACTATTTTATACATACACACATGAACGGATGGATGATCAGGGACAGTGGTCACACACTGAAGGGCAAGGATCTGGTTTTGTGACTGCATCACATGTAAGAGAATGAAGCTTGGCAGGTCAGCACTGCTCTGCCCGAGCACTTCCTTTGATGGACAAGAGCTCGGGGGTTGAATAGTTTCGGCCACAGAGCTGGGATCAGCTAGCAGACCTGTGAAGATCTGCACTGACAGAATAAGGTAATATTTCTGTGAGCAAAGACCGAAAACAAGAAAGACGGGGAGAATCAAAAGATAAAAATGGAAATATGGACAGAGAAAGAGAAGAGATTTATGGAAATGACACTAAACGCATTTCAAGTTTGAGCTATATTCATTAGTTCTTTGAAGTTAACTGTTCATTTTTGTTTAACAGAATCACCCTCATGTCTTTCCAAACCTGTATTAATCTTCTGCAGAAAACAAAAGAAGATATAAATACTAATATTTATAGATATAAATACTAATTGGCACTCAGGGGAAGACCTGAGCAATTACAAAACACACACACACACACACGTGACACTGCCACTGCAACAGCACTTTCAGGGGAGGAAGAACGAGGGAAGATTTATGAGCACCGATGATTTACACCCACATTTCTGTGACCTCTACTTAAGCAAGGTCAAGGTTGCACTAAGAAAGAAAATGAATAAATGCAGGGGTCAAAAACAAAGCCTTAATCCATACTTTACTGCATTTAACGACCAGTATATGCAAGAAAATATTAAAGTAGCAACCGCAAGGACATATTTTGACTTTCTTTTCAAGATGAATAAAGTGAGGGGGTAAAATCGCAAAGCACTACTTTTCTGATATACCTATATGCTTTTAAAAAGAGCAGCATGAACATTCTTCTAAACATCTACTGTTGAGAAAATTCTGCATTTTGCTGTCATTTTAAGATGACACATCCGCATGAGGCAATAGCATTTTTCTACATTGCAGATGTGGTTTATTTAACACCACAATGGTATGAAAACGTGCCTGTTGATAAAAAAAAAAAAAAAAAAAAGGTTGCAAAATGATATTTCGTTGCTTTTAACAAATTTCACTGCAGTCAAGAGTCTACTGTCTGGTGCTAAAGCAGTGTTTAGTTTTCTCCAAAGAATGTGGCAATAGTTTATTACAGAGTTTTTTGTATGTATCATGGAAATTCAGTGGTGCTGAAACGTTAATGATCAAATTTAAAATGAATGCACCACCAACATAAAATCCTAAAACTAAATCTGATAATGTTAACAAAAGCAGACATGAGATTAAAATGCATAGCAATCATGACAGCAATCATTAAAATATATTAAATGTATTAGTAAAAGTGTGCATCAATGGTCATAACGCAGTATTGTGCAAAGAATGGCACGAAAAAAATGATCCTTTATTCATAATTTGTGTGAAAATGTTATTTGTTTTATTGCCTCAACTGTTCATTTCACCTGAAAACTGCAGATAAATGTGTGTAGGCACGTGTTTGCAGTTTTTGAGAAATGTAGGCAGACGAATGTAGTTACAGTGAACCTAAGTTGAGTTTGGATCAACATGGGAGTTTGCACATGATGATTCCTTTCAAAGTCAAGTACGTCACTATAGACTTCCTTAACCTGACTTTCTTAGCCTCACACTCATTAAAAAGAGCAGTGTGACCTAGAAGCCGTCTCTCAACTCTCCATTTCAACAGATTGCGATCTTAACCCTGAATCTGAACATGAGACAATGGTCCTGGTCTCATTTTTCAAAGAAACAACATGTGCGCTCGTCCTATTCCACACGGTGCACAAATGCAAGAAATGGAACATGTTCTCCCTGCTTTAATTTAATCTGTGGCCTGTTTTCTCAGTGGAAGCAAGGAAGGAGGCAATAAAATAAGTGGGAGCGTTAGTCTAAGTGCCCCGAGAATCCCAGAGTTAAATGTCTTAAACTATTAAAGGCAACATGAAATTTGAGTCCTAATACACGTTCCTAATCTCATTATGAATGATTTAGCGATGTGCATTTTTCCAAGAAACAAGGCACATCTTTATAGCCTTTAATCAAAATTTAAAAGAAATGAACACTAGAGACATCTTTTTATTCCTTTTCACAGAAATGTACATAGTTTTGATTAATAAAGCGTAATTTTCGAACAATTACTTACATCATAATAAGAACATTTGACTTCAAAACAATATTAATATGCTGGGAGATTAGACAACTGATGCATTTGATTGTTAGCATCACTCATATCAATGGGTTTTCATAGACGGTAGGTTTGTTCGGTAGCTCACAGAGTACAGAGGTGCACTTTCAAATCCCGTTTAACTATGGTTCGACAAAACAGTTCAAATCTGCACAAAAGGAAGATGGCACAGTTGCATCGACAAATGCCTTTTGGTAACAGTATTGATAACAGGTAGGTTTAGGGTTGGATTTGGTGTAGGGTATAATCTCCATAGATTCAATGTTTGAATTCTGAACCGACGCAATCCGTACCTGATGCAACGTAATAAAAACACAGCAATACCTACCTATGTCAACTTAATAAAAGCATGCCAAGTTTCACATATTGAACTCAGTGGACATTTTTATTTGAAACTGCGGTGAAACATGCAGTAAGGTAAGTAAAAATGATGTTGCACAAAACGTGCACAGAGGTACATATTTTTAGGCCAGGTTGCTCCATTCTGTATGTAACACCAAAGTATGTAATGCCAAACTATATGCAGTGATGACAAGTGCAAATGCAGACTGGCGAGGTGAGGAGTGCAATAGTGCTTCAGGTTTGAATTAGGTCCCTTTGGCCTTCCTCTAGCATGAGTCCTTTGGGCGTTTACTGTAATTGCTCGCTCTCAGGGAGAACAGGCTAATTTAGGATGGTCCCACACACAGTGAGTGTGTCAGCGTAATAGGGTTTGCACACAGCCCCAGCAAGTGGATCATCCCTCGGCTCCAGTCTCAAAGTGATCTGATGCTTTTACATTCAGTAGATAAGGCAGAGCTCAATGCTCGACGCCACGGCTCATCAGATTGATTGTGTTCTGCCGAGTCGCTGTTTCATGCTCATTAGTTCTCTAATTCATATAATCAATATTATGGATTACAAAGACATTTAGGTGTTTGCTTGCCTGGTTGAACTAATTTGGTGAGGTATGGCAATAACTTGACAGCGGCTCTATCACAGTCCCTTTAAGGAAAGTCAGTTATTTGACTATACCTGTAGCTTGAATTCACAGAGTCCAGAATAAAATTGTAGTCAATCCAATAAACAAGTAAGTAAATAAAAGGCATTTATTTATATATTTTGGGTAATAAAATATCTATACAGCCCTTCTTGTTTGTTTAAAGGATTAAGTTTTGGTAACATTTGGTTAATTTTTTATCTTCTTTTGAAAAAAACTACTAAATTATATACATACATATATTAAAAGTTTACACTTTGACTTGATAGTCCACTTTAGACATTCTACTAAGTTAAGTTGTTAACTACACTACACTAAGTTGTTGTTAACTACACGTCAACTAATTCTCATTTGTTTGCAGCTATGTTAGGGTTTAACATTGGTAGAATACTGTAAGTTGATGTACAGTATACTTGTAAAGTTTCTGATAGTCAGTATGTTGTATGCTGTGGACCCATCAAATAAAGTGTTAGAAGTTATTAAGCCATTGTTTCTACAAGAGCAGTGAAATATGACCCATCAGAGCGTATACAACAATTGCGCCCCTATCGGTAACAGAACATTTGCATATTAATGTTTTGTACTATTTTATTGGCCATGTGATTCAAGTGTTGGTGTAGATTAGGTTGTAGAGCGATGTGTTATAAGACGAGATGTGATCATGCGATTGTGGGTTCATAATACGGTACTTACAATACGACCTATAGAGTCGTTTTTTTGTTGGAGGACAGGCTGTATTCGGGGATGGATTATAAGTCGGGTGGGCCCCTGGGCAAATCGTTTCCATGGGCCCCCTGGACTACGCTAACTTCGGTAAATGTTTGGGTCGGTCCCTGACCGAAACCTGCACACAACGTTGCTGCATCGTTCGCGTCGCCCCATGAGTGACACCTGCACACAACGTTGCCGCAACATTCACGTCGCCCCTGAGCGACACCTCCAGGCAACATTCGAGGAGCTCCCTGAGCAAAACGTTCAGACAACATTCGTACTAACATACCCTGGGCAACAGCCCTGTTCGTTAAACATTTAACGAAGTTAGCATTCGGTAATCCGTGCCTGGCTGTATTAAGCAGATAGACTACTAGTACTCTAATGACTGCATGTTGACTTGATTGCAAAGTTACTTACTTTTAGTAGAATGTCTAAAGTGTTGGGAGTAATGCATTGCAAAAGTAATGTAATTACAGTAATACTACTTTTTGCTGTAACACAGTAATATAACGCATTACTAATACAATTTTGGTAATATACTCGTTACAATCTCAGTAACGTGCATCACAGCAACACGTTTTAACCCAAAACAATGTGGTTCTCAATTTACTTATAAATATTAAGATGCATTTCTAACCTTAACTGGTTTTGAAATTTAATTTTAGCAGCCCCTGAACCTACCCATGGGGCATACCTGAGCAGTTGAAGAATACTCTGCAGCGCTCACTCAAAGATGTGGACAGAGCATGAACACTTAAAATGCATGTGTAGATTTAAAAGTTTAGGTTACCCTCTTTAAATTAATGCTGTTGAACAGAATTTACAGAGAAAACCATTTGCTAAAGTAACCTAACCTCATCAGCAACGCTGAAATATAAGCACGGTTTTGTCAGATGCGCATGAAAGTTGCATGTGTTGCTATAAACGTTGCATGTTTTCTTTTAGAATTATCACCGCTTGGTAGAAAGACAAAAATGGGTTGCATAGAAGGTTTTATATAAAAATGAAAATAAAGGTGTCATAAAGGTGTACATTTTAGTCACATTGTGAGTAGCCAGTGAAAATAAATCTCAAGAAGAACTGTCTGTCTTGTGTCTTTCAGGCAGGGCTACTTTTGTAATTCTGACAGTCATTGTTATTTACTGTATTGTACCTACAGTCTTCACTGTGCCTATTACATTATGCTACATTATTACATTAAGTAGATTCGGAGACCTACACGGTCATACTATGTATATACCAGGGCTCTTCAATCCTGGTCCTGAAGGTCCACTGTCCTGCAGAGATTTGCTCCAACCTTGATTAAACTCACCTGACTGTAGCTTACTAGTAATCCTGAACAGCTTAATTAGCTGGTTCAGGTGCTTTTGATTCAATTTGCAGGACAGTGGACCTCCAGGACCAGGATTGGGAAGCCCTGATATATACAATGTTGGCCTTATACTAGATTTATAATAAGCTGCAATAAACATTTTAGCTATTTGGATGCCTTTGAAAACGCTTAACGTGATATTATTCACTTTATTCAAATTAAGGCTTCAATATGGGCTCGTTCTTTTGACAGTAGTTACTGATGATTACAAGGAAGTTTGCGTTTAGCCACATTAAGCGTTTTTAACTTAAGTGTTTTAGAATGTCCCATTTCCACCGCTTGCTAAAATAGTGATCTTGCACACCTTGCAAATCACGCTCGTCTCATTCGTATCACTTTTCCTACACCCAAACCAATTCCACACCACAGACGATGCACCTTTTTTCTTTACAATCTCCTCGATGTTGGTTTCGTCGCATGTAAGCGAACTCACCACTGCTGCACGAGGGGTGCGCGCGCTGGGAAAACAAGAGCTCGCACGTGCGCGGCACTACCAGAGGCTCGCTGAGGTTTGTCGCCAATCCCTTTTTTGGAAAAATGTCACAAAGGGGGTCTAAAAAGTTGCTAAATCTAGCGACAAAGTCGATAAGTTGGCAACACTGCTTCTTCGTGGTTATGTAACGTGCAACGTCACGTGATTTCAAATGCGAATAAGATGATAGACCAAAATCTCTATCGGTTGACAAATTTCTACCAGTTAATCGTGTCAACCGGTATATTGGCCACCCCTAAATGTAACTATTTGCTTTTAAAAGACAGTAACTAGTAATATATAATGTATTACAATTTGAAAGTAACTTGCCCAACTCTGTATATATAGTAACTGTAGCTGCACTGGTACAGCATTTCTAGCCATGCCAAGGTCATTGATTCGATTTTCCTGGAACTCTCATGATAAGATATACCCTGGTTTTAATTGCTTTGGAAGTGTAATAATAACTGTAATTATCATTTTTAAAAAGTATTTCACCTTTCGAGACATTACATTGTTACACTTTTCTACAGCTACTCATTTATTGACCAAAATTGAATGAATAGAAACTATTTGTTTTCCCAGAAAAGAATGTGAAAAATCCCTTAAAACAGCATGATCCAGACTGTTTGTGAACTGAAAGGCAGTGAATATTGAAAGGCGCATATATTTCAAGGCTGTTTTCAGTTCATTCAATCCAATATGAAAAGAGCTTGCAGTCATTGCTTCTATGGTCATACACGCATGAGAAAATGTAGACTGATTCACACATTTTCTCAAATATCTTAATCTCAAACATCAAATCACGGTATGACTTAAATTTTAGAATTTGTCACAACTTTTCCCGCTCTATGCCATTGATAGGGAATTAACTGAGGAATTTACAAAGATGTTGGTGATTATGTTTGTGAACTTATTATTATTAATAAGGATCGAGCGCGCCTCTCCTCGGGAGACCGGTCTCTTCTCCCTTTGTGCATGCACGCTGGTGTCCTCGTGGGTCCGGGAAGGAGGCAGCGGAGCGACGCCAGGCTGACGCTGGAG
>JAUCMS010000145.1:19542671-19554113 GCA_032357445.1 Enteromius radiatus | reverse complement strand
TTCATTTCAGTTCATGTTGTCCGGTCATTAATGTTGTATAGCGTCTGTGAGTGTGGAAACCCTGCCTTCTGTGTCTGCCCGTTTGGATATTAAAAGAATTGGAATTACTGGAACTTGGTATCTGCCTCTTTGCTTCGCCACACGCAGCCGTGACAGTAACCTATACAGGCATTTGTTCTTATTTATTTTATAAAAATGGAATATATATCTGGAGTATATATATCACATCACGCAAAGGGTAATTTTTTTCCCCATTTTCCGCATGAAAAAGACTCCCATACATCAGATTTGCCTGATGTGGATTTGAGTTGTGAGCACTGGTTGTAATAAAAATAAGGAAATCACCAATCCAGTCGCACGGCAGGTCGTGACTATATCACAAAATTAGCATTTAATCTATTTATTCGTGTCAGGGACAAGAATATTTCTCTAATTTCGTAACTCCAGCACGTTTTTAAATTCAGGATTCCATTGGATGCATCCATTCGTGCTGGACTTACGAAAATTGGGAAATAATAAAATCATCGGGTCCTCTACATTGCCGCCTGCCCGCTTCGGTTCAAATTACACCAGAGTTACCAACCGCTACCGTGTTTTATTCTGAATTTTATTCCCGCGTCGCAAGAAATCTGGTCTGGACCTCTAACGTGAGCAGCCCAACTAAACGATAACGGCCTTCGTTGACAATGAATTTCATTATCGATAATTGTCGATTTTATCGATTAGTTGTTGCAGCCCTAGTCCACACAAGGTTTTAATTGGAAAAGGTCATAGACTTACATCTGATTTACAACTCTCATGTTTATTTATGTGTTTATTGATCGACTGATAACATGACAAGAGAGTAGCAGCAGTGCGGACGCTTGTTACTGCCAATACATATACAAGCTGTTGTGAGCTGAATTCTGACGTTATCTAAAGCAGATCTAGACATGTGGAGCTGGGGGAGGAGGGGAATTTCAGAGGAAATCTGATAGAGTGCTGCAGGTCACTGACCTAGACTATTTAAACACATTTATTATGATTTTAAAAATGTTTTTATTTTTATTTTTATTTTTTAAGTAATTTATGGCAAATCTGAATTCTTTGATAAAAAATACGTATTGAACTGAATTGGACTGAATTGAAGAAAAAAAAAACTTTTACAGTAAATATTACTATGATTTTTACAGTGAGTTTAAAATGTGAGTGATGTTATCAAGAACAAAACTTGCTGCCACAATATCTAAGTCCTGTGGGTGGGTTATGTAGTTGCTAGGGTGTTATATGTGGGTTGCTATGTGGTTTGCTAGGGTGTTTTGTTATGAGATCAGAGCACAAGTCTCTATGAAAGTTGAGCTCTAGATATGGTTCAGCTCTATAGAATTTCTTCAAGCCATTTAAAAGTAAAAATGTGAAAGTCTAATCTCTTAGAAAAGCAATAGCAGAATTCTGCAAGCTGCATGATTTGAAGTATCATTCATATCTGTAACACAAAAAAAGGTACACAGTGCAATTTAATACTTTGCAATTGTGCGCTATGCATCATAGCAAAAGAGTTTTAAGAAGACCATTTAGGCAACAATTCACAAAGATCATGTTAAGTTGTAAAAAATGCTCAGATAAAGACTCGGTTTGCTGTTAGGAGCTGTCCACACATAAGGTGCTGAAACAACAAAACACACAGCACTATATCCTTTCTATACGAGACTTGTAGCAATTATGTTAACGGTGGACTGCAGAAAACCATGTGCATCTGTGAATTATTAATAATGCAAATGTTTGGCAGTGCAATAACAATAAAGCACTACAGCATCAAAAGCTTAGCGTCAATACCCAAGCCATTTGTATTAAGATAAATGCACATAGAATTATTTGGCTACACTAGAAAAGTTTTCATTGAAAACAATATTAGCATATTCTCTAGCTCACAGGCCTATGCAGCTGCTGAAACAAAATTACACCACTTTCACAAAAAGTTACATTTGTGCAATAAAGTAGTGACTTGGAGATGAATAAATGATATAAAAGCCTAGTCTACAGTAGGCATTTATATCATTTATTCATCTTCAAGTCACTGCAAATACAGATGAAAGGAAGGAACGTTTTGCTAAGATAAACACCAAAGAAGTGGTTATGTTGCAATATTTTAACCACATTAAGTGCAGTTTTTAACCACATTAAAATAAAAAAAATAAAAAATCCCTCTTGATGTGCTACGTTTCTATGAACGTGAATAGCAATGAGATTTGAGAGACACAGAAGAGAGATTTTCAGTGAATAACAACTTTTAAATATGTTTTACTGAAAAACGAAAGCAATATTACTTTCAATTCCAACACCATACAAACTACATCTGCATCTGCTTTACAACAGCTATAGTGAAACTGCAAACCGCATTAGAATCAGTGATTATAAAGGAAGGATTTCAGTTGAACTGTGCTGTCACAGGTGTTTGAACATGGCTCATTCATGCATATATATATATATATATATATATATATAATGATTTACAGCCTTAAATTTGTGTTTTTTAATGCAGGTGTTACATAATATACAACACTGTACAACAGCTGTTTTTGAACTTATGCCAGATTTTTTATGGATCTTTTATTTTTTCATTCCACCAAGTTCATTTTCATTTGCAACATGACTGTGAGCATTTTCATTTTTGACTGAATTATTCCACTATCAATGAATGAGTTCGTTTGCACACAGTCATCAGGCTGAGCACATTTATGTAACACATTTCTCTTGCTCTATTTCATTTAATTCTAGCATAAAATTAGCACATTGTTTTTATAACTGACACAGGTAAACATATGGCTGAAGCACTGAAATATAGCATCTCTCCACGGGACAGATGTGCAGATACTGTGTCTATTTCTCCCTGTTCCTCATAAAGACAAAATCTCTGGCCATTGGGGCTTGTTAGTGGATATTAAAACCACCATCTATGCACTGTAATTACATCTGAAACACTTTCACAACAAGAGCATTTGCGCCTTTGTGTGAGCTGGAACATAAATCAAAATTCCCCGTAATCTCTGCATCTCAAAGATCTGAGAGCGTTTTGATCCAAAAGCAGTTTTTGATACCGGGCTCAAAGATAAGTGTTTCACGGTAAATCTTTGATTCTCTTAACACCACAGCAGCCATCATTCCTAACATCAAGCCTGACTTCAATCCCTGCCTTATCCGTTTCAGCTATTAGGTATGATGGAAAAAACATCCTTCAGTTCTGTGCACGTCTTCTGTCAGGTAACCCAACAAACTAATTAGTGTCTAAATTAACCAGTTAAAGTCAAGAATGGTATTTAAAATCAGTAAATCAATGAGATTATGATAGATAACGCTGCTAAAAGTCATTTGAAGGGTCAGATCAGGTAAAAATCAGTCCTTAAGATATCAATAGATGTCTTTATTCCTAATATCTTTATAAACACAATGCACGACTATTAACAATTTGATTCATGCATCTTAACGATTTCCTTTTTTATTTCAAAATAAGAGTGTTAAATATTAAGTATTTTTTTTTTTTTAAAAAGATCTGTTTAATATTGCACTCTTTTTTTTCACTAATCCAGATATCACTGACATGCGATATGAACATGAGATCAAGAGCTCATTTATGGCATGCAGACTCTAAAACTTCACCGCAGGTCATATGCCTCATATAGTCATTTACAGACTTGCGATTTTTCTCGCAATGATGTCAAGCATGCAGAGAAACGCCAGAAGCAACAGTTCCACAAGGGACTCAAAGGCAAAACCAGGAATGCACTAATTAAAAAGTACAGAGACATCAGGAGAATATGATCCAACGCAGACTTGAGCAATTAAAAGAGGAGATAAAATGAGACATTGTTGAAAGGTACGTACTGTGTTTCTGAGGAAGCGTTCCGATGTTCTCCATGCTCTTCTGTGAGTTCAGTGCACATGTGTGTGAGTGAGTGAATGAATGACAGAGAGAGAGAGAGAGAGAGAGAGAGAAAGAAAGAGACCGTCCCCTTTCTGTGTGCTGTAATGTTCACACCAATAGTGACGGTGTGGCAACAAGGGGAAGGGGGTTATGATGTTACAAGATAGAGCGAGAGAAAAAGAGAGAGGAGGAGAGATAAGCAGAGAAAGGGAGGGAGAGGGGGAAAATATTACAGCATTAAACAATAAAGCAAGAGCGGATACATAGAAAAATCAATGTCAGGGTGCTGAGATCAAGAGAAGAGGTCTACAGGGTAAGAGACAAGTGAGAGTTATGAGATTGCAGGGAAAATCATGTAATTGGAATTTTTAAAAAAGCAAAAATATTGGAAAAAAAAAATGCATGTCCTAGGAAATCCATTTTTCATATTTAATAGAAAAAGGCAAGATCAAATTTCCTTCCTACACTTTCTTGCCTTCATTATCAAATGCATGATTGTTTTGCCCAGTCCCCAGTTAAGCGCACCCCCCCCCCCCACCTCGTAGCCAATTCTAAAGATTTCATTGATTGTGTGAATCCCAGGGCTGATCTGCACAACACTGAAAGATATACTAATGCTTTACATTAACCTTAATATAGTGTTGATAGCACTAAACCTGACAGATAGAATTACTGATCAATTTATGATATTACCCAACTATTAACTGAATCCGGGAAGTCTGAACTTGAGCCTGTGTTGAAGCATGCACTTGGCTGTGAGGTACGGTTTACACTTTACTGGTTTATTTTATTTTATTTATTTTTTGCTATTTTGCATGTTGCATTAGGTTTGTTGTTAACAATGTTTTTGGTAATGAGTCAAGTGAAAACCTCTGAAATATGGCAGATATTTGACACCTGTGCCCATAGCTGCAATGAAGATGGTTTATATTTTTAGTTTCAATTAAGGTATATTTTTTTGGTCTTTATGATTTTCCAAAAAATGCCATTTTTAAATTTACATCCTTATTTTTTATCTCACATTTTGTAAAATGATGTAATTTAGTTTGAGAGTTGGCGCAGGGCTCCACCATATTTCACCAAGGTCTATTCACTTTAAAATTTCTGGCTCTTCCACTGGGGTTTTATTTAAAATAAACTAATAAAAAGAAAAAAAGAGGAAGAAGAAGAAGAAGAAGAACATATCTCATAAATAGACCATTACACAATCCTATTAATTCTCAATGGATTAAAAAAAAAATAAAAATCTAACCTTGCATTAATTTGAAACACTTTAGCTTATTAAGAGCGATTTTTCTTGACTCTGTGATTCTTTAGAGATTAAGATGCTCTTGAAGTTTCTTCAAATCAATAATGTTGGTTTCTGGGGGTAATTAAAGCACCAGCACATTGATGGTTTTCCAAAGTAAAAGTAGTTGAGCTGAAAAAGCTTCTTTCTGGTTTTACTCATGTATTCAGTTGCTTCACCCGCAGGAGCAATCTGCTCTGCTTCAAAATCATGATCCATCTACAGCCGTCCATCAGGTATCTGGAGTCATGTGGTCTCTATCTCGGCTCTGTTGATATTTTTTGTGACACATCCCTATCAAGTGGTAATGCAACAGTGACAGCTAAATAAACATTCAGCATCTTATCCCAGCGCTCCCGAAAGATCTCCTGCCAGACCAAGTGGCTCAGGAAAGAGTAAAACTGTAGAAATCTCATTTCCATAGCGACAGCCGAATAAAGAGACCTTGGGGCGCTCCTGCGCAAGCTAATGTACCGGTGACCCTTGAAAGCGGGATACGAATTCGAAATATATTCAGTATCTCTGTTCCAAAACCTAGTGAGCTGCCTTTGCTTTTTTAATGCCTAAGGCAGCATCCTATAACTCAACCTCGTAATTGACTTACTGTGTCATTGGATCTCATAATAAACCCCTTCGACCACCGAATGAGTCCAGCACAAATGTATTTCGAGTTACATGTATGAATTAAATTATGGAGACTGAGGGACTGGAGATGGTTTCTGTGTGTTGTACATGGACTGTGCAAGCAATTTTTAAAAAGTGTGGCCAAAATCACAATTTGTCAAACCACAATCATGGTTTCTATCTTTTTTTTATTCTTTTTTTAAAACAATGGATTTGAAACCCATTTACCTGGAGTGCAGACTCATTCACAAACTACAAACACAATTAAAGAGATGCTTCAGAAAAGAAAGAAAATATATCCTTTTACTATTTCGGTGTGAGAAACCACTTCAAATGATGCCAATAAACCCATCCGACAAGCAAATGACGCTTACCGGATTTGTACTAAACATTTTTAGCTATTAGCTATTTTCTACATAAGTTTTAATGTTTTTATCACTGATTATTTTCAGCAATATCAAGACCTTGTTTATTAAATAGTGAGTTTTACACTGATATGTTGCTAAAATGATAAATGAGCAAAATAAATAAATAAATAAGCTCAACACTAAATTATAGGTTAAATAATTCAATAGGTTAATAATCAATATTTAAATGTATAAACTTATTAATTAATTATACTATAATCTCTGACTTGGATCACTTTTGTCTATAAAAACCCATTTGCCTTCTTCGGTCATTTCTGACCAGAACATTTTATATTTTCATTTTTAAAAATCACAGCTTCATCAAAAGGATCAGTGGGCGTAAAAAAAATAGTTACACTCATGGTCCTCTGTCAAAAATGATCGACCATAAAATAAATGGGAAATGGACAAAAACACACCAATTCAGAGAATAATTGTATACACAATCTACCACAAAACTGAAAACAACTACACAGTGGTGAAGGGATGACACTATCAAAACATCAAGCGTGCGATATAGACATATCCAATCAAACACAAATACGTGCACACGCACACACACTTACACCTATGTCTGTAACACAGAACAAAGTTTTGAGAATGTGAAATCCATTCAATAATCCAATCTTAATGCAGAAAAAGCTCACAACAGTGAAGGGGTAGCACACTAAATCATCAAGAATGTAAAATAAATATATACGCGCGCACACACATTTGTTTTTTTGTGAAAATTAGGGACATTCTCTATAGATTCCTATAAAGCTATCTATTGGTTACACCACGCAGTTACACATTTTTCTTTCTTTGCTTTGACCGGGGGGCGCTAATCTGTCCTAAAAAAAATATTTGAAAGGCCTAGTCTCTATTTGAATGTAAAATACTACATTAATATAAAAACATTAAAAAACAATACAACTTTTTTGTTAATAATTATTGCGTAAATAATAATTAGTAACATAAAATTCTCTCAAAATACAAAAGAAAAAAATTATTAAACAAAAAAATTGATTACATTGATTGATTTAGGGGTACAAAAAAGTTACATTTCAGGGTTAAGACCCTTGGAGTGTGACTCCCAAATGAGGAGGGAGTTTAATAATGTCTTCTAAGTTTATCTACGCCAAAAAGGGTATAATAATGTACTGTACAAGAAAAATAATTTAAAACATGCAGGATTTACCTTTCTTTTTTTTTTTAGCAATTTTCTAATAGAAATGTAGTGTAATGCGGCCTTAACAACATTAACAATGTTGTCTTAAAATGCAGACAGCTCACTACACTCCTAAACAAAGTCAGTGATTTACTTTGTATTCATACTTTTCAGCTGAATACTATATATATATAGGCTTATATGTACAGTCAAGATTTATTAATTCTCTACTGAGCTTGTCACAGTATATCCTGGGATTGACTTATCTGTGAAAAACATATGCAATGCTGCCTTCGACTGTGACCAAAACTCTTTTAGGAGCTCGACCATGATGCCTATCAGCATGAGGAATGCTGTTTGGGAAGGCAGCTTAGTAGTTTTTGGAACTGAGCATTCTGTGTCCTCAAAAGGTTGTGGTGCGAGGAAAACAATCCATCTGGGAAAATATCACATTGACACAGTGGACGGTTTGAAGACCAGGATGAGGAAGTCGGATCAACACCATAGAGAAAGAAACGAGAAAACTAAATTCTATTCTCTCTGTTCTATTGGTTTTTCAATCCCCGGACAGCAATATTCTGCAAGAAAGCATCCCTCTCCTCGACCGCTGGGCTGCAGAGATGTGCCCATCCCTCAGGAACCATTTAGAATTGCAGAATATGAGGTTAGAACTTCCCTGCGCCTTGAGTTTTTCCACCGACTCTCCGGGGATCGGCATGAAGACTGCTCTCAATACATGTCATTACTTTCTGGCCCCATTGTGTTTCCACAAACACCCAGCAGTCAGTATCCGTGCGGTTTATCGCTACACTCTTTAGAATTCAGTGGGAAAGCAAGGTCAGATCTGGCAGCATGCTGGTAATTACATGGTGCAAACATATACAGAACAGCACACGCATGCAGCAGCCGTGCATTCCTCTGAATTGTGAATGAAGTGGCCATGGGCTGTTTTCCCAAGTTCCTCATTGCCACCGTTCATTCGGTATTCATATATTCGCTCAGATTTGCCTTGATCTCGCTCAAGTCGGCAGACAGCACAGATCAAGTATTCATCTTTCATTTTAAATGAGCTGTTATGAATTTAGATGGGTGAGATTTTGGGTCAAAGCTGCTGTGTTGTTGTTGATCTAAGAGGTAAGATGAGACTTTCTAATGGAAAAAAATAGAATGGAATAAAAGGAGCGAAACACAATGAGAAACGGCCCAGTCAAGCTCTCCTGCTATCAGATCACTGAAGTCAATACGGGAGCGTGACTGCGTAACACCTGCAAGTGCAATTGTTCAAATGCATGAAATTGATTTGTGCATGTATCATAAAGCTAGATTTTGACATTTTCTAAAGGAAATGGAGTGGCGCTTTTGCCTGTACAAAAGATGCCTTCCCAATGCTAAGATATTGTGGATGGTTGCCAGGGCAATAGTCTATTTTTAATTAGATTGACTCATTGATATCTCTTAGAATTAAGTTTGTTTATAATCAAATTTTTGTGCTTTATTCACCATTTTGCACCATTTGGATGGAATGTTAAATCTTTACTCCAGTGTATCTGGAAGAGAGGCTCATGCATAATGCAAAACACCACTTGCATATTACATGAGAGGTTGTGTGATATAACTGACATGTTTTGACATATTATGTAGTTATTATTTAAGTGTGGTGTTATTTTTGTTGATTTATGAAGTAATGAAGGGTCGGTTCTTTGCCATTGTCTGCTTTTGCTCGCTCAGTTTGGGAAGAAAAAAGCAATTACACTGCACTGACACTATATCGGGTGAGAATATAATTTGAGCTGAATAGAGCTGGCTAGTAACACTAACTTTACAATATTCATATTGAACTGAATCAACTTTGGTGTACCTCTGGAGTACATAAAACTGACGTGCAACAAATTTCAAATTTTATTTATTTGGGATAAACCTCTTACGATGCATCATCTCGTTTTCAAGGAAGTCCTATTACACAATAATCCAAAAACAACTCAAAACAAATAACTTGAGCTGAATAATAAAACTTGTATTTTCTGTAGAGCTGCTTTTATAGCTGAAATTGAATTTGCTTCATAAGTGATGAATTTTATAACAGAAACACGATGTGTTTCCTGTTTATTCATTCAGTGTAGTAAAAATCCATCCCGGGCTATCTGCAAACGTCTTTTCAATTATCTGAGTGCAATGCGTCTGATAGTGTGGGCTTTCTGAGTGATTTCTTTCTGGCCCAAGTCAAAACAACAAAATCTGTCTTAAAATAATAATGTAATTTTGAAAACTGTAGAACAGGGATAGGCAACGTCAGTCCTGGAGTGTCGATGTCCTGCAGAGTTTCACTCCAACCCTAATCAAACACACCTGAACAAGCTAATCAAGGTCTTCAAGTCTACAGGCAGGTGAGGTTTTTTTCAGGCTTGCAGCTAAACTCTGCAGGACATCAACACTCCAGGACCAACGTTGCCTACCCCTGCTGTAGAAGATGTAGAAGAAACTAATAGATCTAACATACATAGCATTTTATTTCATTTTTAAATGTACAGTTTTGTGCATGTTGTGGCAACCGCAGCAGTTTTTTATATACTGCTTATTTATTTGTTTGTTTGTTTATTTTGTAAATTTTAAATCTTGAAAATCAGGAACAAAAGGAGCGAAACACAATGAGAAACGGCCCAGTCAAGCTCTCCTGCTATCAGATCACTGAAGTCAATACGTATTCCTTAACACGGCTGGTCCATCATTTCGTGATTACATCATTATCCAATCAGATCAATAGTTACCTCCAATACATTATTATGAGCTGCTTACCTCGACATCTCGATCAAGCATCCCTCCGCCACCCCAACTCCTCTCTATGGACGATTTATTTCTATGGTGGGAGAGCTTGGGGATCGGGCTGGACGCCGAGCTCGGAGCCCTCTCCCTGGACAGCACGCCAAATATGCTTATCTTCTACGCAATTACATGTAAGTGTGAAATTGTGAAATAACTTATTTTCTTTTAATAAACAGAAGAACGAAAGTCAGCTATTGAAGCATACAGAAGCGAGCAAAAGAAGATAGAATAAAAAAATTGTTGAACGGTTGTATTTATCAAGCTCAGCGATGTACTTCAGTATCAAGCATCACCCAGCACGACTGCTGTAGCTGGACGTCAGCCGCTCACTCCAGTGTAGCTAATTGCATCTGCACACAATGCCTTCCCCTCTTATTCTGTTCCCTCAGACCTTGCAAAACCACAAAAGGCAGCAGTCACCATTGTGGTGGCACAATGCATGTATGCTTGGCTGGAAAAAAAGCCAGCCTTCAATTGATCTCAATGGACAATTCGGTGCACCCTGATGGTGAGCCATTCAGCTGGGCCGGGCCAGACCGGTTTGCAGCTCAAGGATCAGGTTTGCTCGAGCTCATTAAGTGTTCAAGGCAATTAGATTGGATAGGACTTCTGGCTAACCTCACCAGATTAATAATCATTTCTGAAGCCCCAAGTGAGGGTGCTACATATTGCTGGTGAGAAAGTGAGTCTGCAGACAGCAAGTCGAATGCATTTAAATGACCATTTTTGTACGGTGAGGTCCAGAGCTCCTGTTCAAAAGCTCCCCAACACACCCATGAATCTGCGTTCGGTCTGAGAGTGTGTGTGTATTTGTGTATATGGGTCATGTGTGGCATGAACTACCTGATCCGTGGCTACATTGCATTTCCTGGCTGGCCTTTCTTTCATTATGCGATCTAATGTGACTGCTGTTTCATCAGAGTAGCAGACCATTTCTCATCTTATCAATCACGTGCAAATTTCAGTAAGAGTAGTCCTCTTTTTAACTATTTATAAAGTCAGCAAATTTAGAGACACAGCATCTGCTGGAACAACATCACTCTCATATTCTCACTAAAACAAGGAGCTTTCTTCACGCTTTTTAAAGCATACTTTGAAAAAGACTATTAATGGAATACAGTTCATCCACTGTAAAACAGCTAACATTTGCACATACTGCACTTCAATTTTATATTAATTAGGGATGGGACAAAAAATCGATTCACCTAACTATCGCGATTTTTTTATTTACGATTTTAAAATCGATTTTTTT
>JAUCMS010000145.1:19492394-19504891 GCA_032357445.1 Enteromius radiatus | reverse complement strand
TGACTATATCATTAGTGTCTAGTCAATCAATCAATCAATCAATCAATCACTTTTATTTATATAGCGCTTTTAACAATTCAGATTGTAGCAAAGCACTGAACATTATAGAGAATAGAGTGATAGTAATGTATAATGGGTTAGGGTTAGGGTTAGGTTGACATGCTTTTTAGGTTGTGTAGTGTAAACAAAGATTGTTTCTATAATGCAGCGGAAATGCTAGTGTATACGCGTTTTCATTCTAAAACACTATTTTAAAACTAAAACGCACCAGTGTAAACGTGCAACCTAAATGATGACAGAATTTTCATTTTTGGGTGAGCTATTCCTTTAAGAACTAGACCAGGTTCTAAACCAGTTTGCAGGTTTTAAAAGCTCCACAATACTGCTGATATTGTGATGTTGTTGACACAGTAAGGGGCTGATATGACTGTCCAGTTGTCTGCTCTTAAGCTGAGTAATTTCCAAGGTCTATGTTGTATGTTTTACAGCTTTAAAAGAAAAGTTTGTAGGAAGTGTGTTTACAGACACACAGAGAGCAGCACTGCACTGCCCTCTACTGACTGCACAATCACAGCACAGCCACATGACATCAATGCTGATCTCTGCTGTAAGTTAACAGGTTACCTACATATAACTAAATTAATTATAATTGTAAAGCAACGTTTAAATTAAAGACCGTTCAACTTTGTGTTCCAGACATTTCAGTATTGGTCAGCCAATCAATTCGTTCTGATTCGTTTTTCTGATATTTATGCACTTCTATCTATCTTCATTCTATCTATCATTTAAAAAAAAGAAAAGAAAGAAGTCTACTTATATATATATATATATATATCTTATTATAAGCTAAAAATGAAACACACTTCTAAAGCATTTATTGATTCCAACATTTACTAATACAGTAATAATAATAGGGAAATAAATGATATTTCAATATTCTATGAAATATATATTATTATGAAAATCTTGCAGATTACTACTACCATTATTACACTTGTTTTTTTCACACATGTTGCCCCCAAAACACATTAATATGCAAATTAGATGTAATTTATATATAGCCTACATTGTATATTGTCTCAAGTAATTTAAGAACTACCTGCCAAAGAACTGTTAATAAATACAACTGTTAATAAACTTACTCATCTTTTATACTTGCCACCTTGTTGAGTCCATCTTTGTTACATATATAATAAGAAAACCCATATATACACACATTTTGCAGAAAGACAAATGGTATATCAAATCATTCTGTTATAGCATAATTGAGAATCAGTGGCAAGTTTGTCAATCTTGGTGTTCTCTGGCAAATGCCAATTGTCCTGCACGGTGTTGGGCTGTAAGCATAACGTCAGGCCCTCATACCACCCTCATGGAGTCTGTTTCTGACCGTTTGAGCAGACACATGCACATTTGTGGCCTGCTGGAGGTCATTTTGCAGGGCTCTGACTGTGTCTCTCCTTCTGTTCCTCCTTGGAGAAAGCTGATGAGCTGCACTGCCTGAGCCTGGGTTGTAGACTCCGTCTCATGCTACCACTAGAGTGAAAGCACCGCCAGCATTCAACTTGGAGTTACTGTACATTGTTGTTTAAGTGCTCCCTTTATGTTTTTGAACAGTGTATTTATAAATTTGCCCCATTTTCTTTCCTCCTCAGGTTGTGTTACTACAAGTCCTCGGCAGGATGATGCACCCTAACCTGAGTCTGGCTTTTTCCCAGTGGAAGAGTCTAGTGCACACTAACAGAGAGAGGAGACGTCAGGCAGATCTCTGTAGAAACAGCAGGAGATGTGAAGAGCTGACTGTGGTTTTCAGGGTGTGGAGAACTCAAACACACATGCACTGCCGGGCTGTTCAACACTGGGTAAATCACAACATCCTTCATCATCAAAATAATTTATTACTTCTCTTATCATTCCTCTGCCTTATAGTTAGTATGCTAACTCTAGGGGTGAATGTGAGGCTTCAAACTTACGTTTGTTTATTTATTGAGTGTATCTAGGTGCATTTTATTAATTTCAATGGCATTTTTGCCTCAATCAAATGAATATGGTCAATTTTGAAGTGTTGATATCCAAAGGAAACACAAAGATTCTCTTCAATCCAAAAGGTAATAATAATTTCTTAATATAATTTAATAATAATTTGATTACAGTTGTTTTTGAGTCACACAGTTTAAGACAAGCCTCGATTCACTGGATCTCAAGTCAAAGTTAAGTCATTTTGTTGAGTGAATCAAGCAAGTCACGGGTCAAGTCAAGTTGAATCAAGTCTCCCACCTCTGCATATACAGCATATGAGTCATATGGCTTATTTTTATCATACTGTGATTGATTTATTTATTTAGTTTTGACATTTTTGGAGCTTAACAGCTCATTTTCCATCCGTTGTCATTGTGTCAAACTACAGCAAAAAATGTTGTTCTGAAGAGGTCATATGGGTCTAGAACAAAACTTCATTTTGCAGTTTGAGGGACTCAGGAAAAAGGTTATTTGGTTGATTGTTAGTTGTTTTTTTTTCTACAGGAGAGGAGGGTGCTCTTTCAGTCAGTCGCTCAGTGGAAACAAGGGGTTTGGCAGAGACTCAAGAAACATATGTTGGAGGAGCAAGCAGCAGTTACCCATGACACCAGTCTACTCACACACTGCTTCACTACATGGAACAAACTGGTAAATATGGAGAGCAGATGTTATGATTTTGCCTTCTCCATTAGCATTGAGAGACTTGTTAGTTTATTTCCATGTGCAGCCTTTTTGACTCCAATATCCTAACCTGATCTCATGAAAGTATGTTTCAGTGATTTCTGTTTGGCGTACTATTTATATGCAAAGATTGCCTCGAATGTGCATATGATGTTGAATGGTTAGGTTTAGGGGTGTGTGGGATAGGTGCATTATTATGCATGTCATACACATACGTATTGTATGCATGCCGAGGTCAAGCATAAAAAATACAAAAAACATACTTTTTTTTTTTCTTTTTTAAAGATGTTTTAGCTTATTTTCATGCTTGTTTTGTATCATTTTAAGTCATCTCGAGACTCCCTTGGAAGTTTACTCAAGACCCTAATTGAGATT
The DNA here is from genome assembly GCA_032357445.1 of Enteromius radiatus. NCBI lineage: Eukaryota > Metazoa > Chordata > Actinopteri > Cypriniformes > Cyprinidae > Enteromius > Enteromius radiatus. The sequence goes on along the minus strand of JAUCMS010000145.1, from coordinate 19,501,816 downwards.
TAAACACAAAGTCAACATCAACTCAAACAAATTAGTCTGGGAATGTGTTTTACGGTAAAATGGTCGATACCCTTTTTTAAGTACAATTATTTTCTTAATACGCATTCTTAATGTTATTCATCAGTCCATTAATCAAGTCAGTTCACTTGACAGACCTTGTCGTCACAGCCCCAGGTAGTAGTTTTCTGTGTATAGTAGGTGGTAAATTTGACATGCAGCTGGTATCTGAGATCTCTGCTGTCTGGATGTGTGTGTTTTAGGCCGTAGGGCCGCACTGCGAGTGGCAGAAGTGTGCTGTTGAACGGATGAAGAGCAGAACAGACAGACACAGACTGAATGTTAGCTTTTCCACGTGGGTTACATGTGTGAGCCAGCAGCAGACCGCCAGAGCCTTTTATACTCACACTCTACAGAAGAGGTACACGTCATATCTGTCACAGCCTGAAGAGCACCGGCTTGTATCTTTGGCTGTTTTACGGGGGATATCATATTTCATGTTTTAAAGCTCTCATGATAAATTTAGGCACCACTATCTGCACCAAGTCATTTGAAACAAGTTATTAGTTTTGCATTTCTGTTCTTTGCTTCTAGACATTGTTACATTTATAAATCAGTCATAATCATTCAATAACACTTAACATTATGGTTACGTTACTTACAGTAACATTAGTATGCATAACTTTGCAAGTACATGTCATCTTATTCTACTAACCCTTATCGAATTGCCTACTAATACTCTAATCAGAGTTAATTGCAAGTAGTTGTAAAGTTACTTATATTTTGTGGAATGTCTAAAGTTGACTATCAAAATAAAGTGAAACCAAACTGGATTTTCAGTAAATATTGTGTAAAGCAAGGTTACTGTTATCAAAGTAGGGTTAATATTATTTATATTTTTAAAAATGTATATAGAACTTTTTTTAATGTCTATTTTAGCTATTTGCCAAGGCAGCATTTCTCATTTTCTGTGAACTACAGTACTAAATAGCTAAAGCTAAATATATATATACAGTATATAGGCTATATGTACACTGTATATAAAACTATACAGACACAAACATATATATATATATATATATATATATACAGTATATCTATATATACGCACACACACAGACACACACATATGTATGTGGTCAAACACATACTGTGATGTGTATGTTAATAAAAGTGTGTGTTCCAGTGTTTTTTTAGGTTGGCTGAGGTGTGTTCAGGTATGTAAGCAGAGGCAGGTGCTGGCTCTGTTCTTTACACACTCCAGACTCCTGCGTATGTGTTACTGTCAGTGGAGAATCGCCTGCGCTGAGCAGTGGCTCGCCAGCAGCAAAGCACAACACACACTCCACCTGAGAGCAAAAGCCATCTTACAGCAGTGGAGGAAACACATACACTGTGAGTCAAAGTCATTACTTACATTTCTATCATTGTGTGCTTCCTTGATTATACATAATTAATAAAAAAAATTATTCGTATTGTACACATCACAATTCAACATTACAATATAGACCATTCTGAGGGATGTAAACAATAAAAATTAACAATCCTAATACATTTCCAGCATATATTTATTATATTAATTAATTAGAAATAATTAGACACTTTTAATATTAGAAAACTTATGAAAAACAAAAGTGCTATTCTTAATTAATTATATGTTCTTTATGCATTAAAATTAAATTAAACAGGCTTTGTGTAAAATGTTACAAATGATCGTTTATACATTTTTTCCTTTTCAATAATGCCTCATGCTGTGATACATAATTTGTGCCTCATCAATAAAAGCATGTACAGTAGTGTGCTCTTGTGATTTAGTCAGGGCCTGTCGACATGCTCTCCTGTGTGAGTATGAAGAGAAGAGGAAGACTGTGATGAAGAGAAGAACGTTTCTCAAGTGGAATCAAGCAGTGGAGCATTTCAGAGGAGCTCAGCATTATCACCAAAGAGCCTTAAAGCACAGGTGTGTGTGTCTGTGTGGAAATTACAAGGGTATCACTCCAAAAAAACAAAAAAAGAACATGTGTGTATATATATATATATATATATATAGTCAAGGAAACAGGAACAATAACAAATATATATACATATATATACACATATATATACTGTGTTAGCTGCTGACCAAAACATATTCAAGTGGCAGGGCTTGAAGTGCACACTTTGAGCCTTAATTTGATAGTATTCTCATCATCTCAACAAAATATTACAGATTGAACTTTTTATATATTTATCCAATTACATTTGAGCCCCTAAAAATGAGGGGACTGTACGTAAAATGTTTGTAATTCCTAACCATATTATGTTATATTTTTGTTTAACCACTTGAAATAAAGGGCGTTACACTTCATTTTCTTCATGATTGTTGTATTTTTAAATACTGTAAATGCTGTACTTTAGTGGAATAAATCTTAGAAAACATATAATGTCCTAACAGGAAACAACTTTTGTTATCAAATTCAAATTCAAATTTTATTTGTCACATACACAATCGTACAGAGTACAATATGCAGTGAAATTATTTTGTGCGACCACAAAAGTTGCAACGGCAGCCACCTTATAGAAAATAAGGAATAAGATACATTAGGAGAACATGGTAAAAAAAAAAAAATCCGCCTCCCCAATCCGCCTACCCACACTGAGGGGTAGAAGCACACGAAGGCGTGGGATGCGGGGTAAGGTAGTGTCTATCTGTCTTAATTTGTGTGTGCGTGCCAATGATGTGTGTGCCTGGCATTCTGTAACAGTCCGTACCAGGTGTCCTTGGAGCAGGAAAAGGAATTTTCAGAGCGTCTCGTTATCAGTACATTTTGTATTAAGTTGTCACAGAAACAAAGGGTGTATGAGGACCGTGTTCCGTTCTGCTCACAGGTGTTTCTCTCAGTGGCTCCATGAGCTCAGGCATCAGTCAGAGCCGCCGTGTGTGAACAGAGAGCTGGAGGAGGTCTGGACACAGAGACTACAACAGAGAGCTGTCCGTCTCTGTCTGAGTGTGTGGAGAGAGAGACTCACTGAGAAAAAGAGGGCCCGTCTGCTGGTGCTTCAGTGGAGACGGGGGGTCTCACGGGCCAGAAAACAGAGAAACTACATGTGGAGAGTGAGAAACACATTCCAGTGCTGGAAAACGGCGTTCAGACAGAGTCTTAGGAGCAGAAATCACTGGACACAGACACAGCAGAGGAGGTGAGATCACAGGGTTCAGGATACCAATATAAAAAAAATATAGCGAATAAACTGTGATAATGTAAGAAATGTTGAAGGTATGAATACGTTTTGGTTTGACTGTATGATACACACAGACATCACAAACTTATTATAAAAGCAGTCTGTGTGACTTCTGCACTATATTCCATACTATTGAATCTATATGATATATCTGTGTGAGAATAAGTCAACAAACAGGAAATGGATTTCTGTGCTGTTTGTGAAGCGTTGGGCTTCATCGGGTCTTGTTCTTGTTCACTCAGGGCTCTGCTGGCGTGGCATAGACAGACAGTGTCAGGTCAGAGATTGAGGTACAGAGAGGCCTGGTTCCAGTACAGCCGTGAGATGAGCCTGCAGGCTGCTGTATTCATGCAGTGGAGAGGAGCACTGATCCAGGGTCAGCAGAGGCAGTGTTCTCTGGAGAGCCTTCTCTTCATCTATCAACGCAGAGTCAGTGATCGAGCATCTGCTGCCACAAAAGCCAAAACCATCACAGCATTTAACTGCAGATTACTTCACAAGGTTAAATGCCATTCTAATTCATTTGCAGGATTTTATCAGTCATTTGGCTGGTTGAACTCATGTAATTTGAAAAAACGAGTGCTAGATATAGGTATATTTTTATTAATATAATCTACAAATTTACTTTTCTTAATAGTGGTTCAGGTATTGGACACATAGTAAGGATTTGTTGAAAGCAGCAGACATGTTTTGTATGAAGAAGAAAATAAATGAGGTCCGGATTGTTCTGAGAACGTGGTCACTTTGGGCCAAAGGTAAGATAGTATTTTTATTTTTTTTTTTACACTAGATTAGATACTTTAGATAGTATAGAAATGACCTACTTATATTACCCCATAAATTGTCTGTGAAGAAATGCAAGCAAGTGAATAAGCTATAAAATTAAGCATTATACAAACAAACTTTATATACACAAAAATGTTAAAAAATGCTAGCGTTTTAAATGTTTGGGTGGAAATATTTTTATTCTCTGCCAGAACGTAAAGCCAGGAGGCAGATGGGGGAAGCTGTGAGTCTCTGGCTGGAGGGCAGAGCAGTTTCTAGAAGTTTCCATCAATGGGTCAAAGTGTATCAAGAACAGCAGAAAGCGTCCTGCCACAGACAAACACAGCTTTCACACAGGTAAACACTGCCACGGTTTCACACAAGTGAAAGATAAATATAGCAGACTAACACACACAATAACAGGATTACAAACAAAATAACGTACAACTCAAGAGTATTTAGAGCTAGATTGTAACAAAAAAAACTGTGAATACAGTAGGCTTAATAAGTTTGATTAAATGAGCTGTGACTGTTTTCAAGAAATATTGGTTATGTATATCTTGGTGATGTGACTAATAGTTGATATTTTCATTAGTATCAGAGCAGTGGAGAGAAGAGGAGAGAAGGGACTGTCCCGACTGTACTGGACCTGCTGGAAAAACCAAACTGAAGCATCTCTGCTCTATACACAACAAGTAAAAAAAATCATGAATCAACATTTATTATGACAATTGAGTTCAGTCACCATAGTGTATCAGCAGTATATATAGTAGCAGTCTTCCTACAAAAACTAAAACATGAGTTTGAAGAACATTTGTGACCTGAGGCTCCACAAAAGCAGTTATAAGGCTCATGCATTTTTGACATCATCGTTTTATTAATCACCTGAATTAATGAGCTTCCATCAATGTATGGTTTGTTAGGATAGGATAAAAATAGGTGCATCTCATGAATTAGAATGTTGTGGAAAAGTTCATTTATGTCAGTAATTCAACTTAAATTGTGAAACTAGTGTATTAAATAAATTAAATGCACACAGACCAAAGAAGTTTAAGTCTGTGGTTCTTTTAATTGTGATGATTTAGGCTCGCATTTAACAAAAAAACAAAACAAAAAACACAAATTCACTATCTCAACAAATTAGAGTATTTCATGTGACCAATAAAAAAATATATATATATATATATTTTTTTTTTTTTTTTATGGAACGTGATATTTATTGATTTTTGAAAGTCTAAAATTAATAATTAAAAATGTGCTACTTATGACTGCTTTTGTGATCCAGGGTCACATTTATATAACATAGACAGCACTTCTGTTGCCAAAAGAATGAATTCTCAAAAATATTTTACGGTGCCAAATGGCCCTATTCAAATTAATTTCATTAATATATATATATATATATATATATATATATATTTGTGCTTGATTTTCACAAAATCGTTTCAGTTTTGCACATAATTTAGTCCCACGTTTGTATACTCACTTTTTACTTGCATTCATTTTTCAAATGGAACCATCAAATCTATAATATACTTTAAAGCAATTTTTATGACTTTATTAATCTCTTCATGATTTACTAGTACTTGGAATAATTATGTCACTCTTCCGATGAACTGATAAGCATGAAAGATGATAATACTCAAGTGTTTCACTGTTTTTAAATCATAAAATATGTCACTAGGTCATTACATATTCAAAAGATATACCTTTGTACCTTATTTACCCTGAAAGGATTTATATTATCTAAAGAGTATATATTTGTACATTTTGAAAGGGTACTGCTTTAGTGACAGCTTTTGAACCATTTTTTTAAGTCTAAGATTCCAAAAACTCCTGTAAGAAAGAAGCCAGCACATGCTAACAAAGGTGCTAGTGGTGTAATCTGACAATACTGAGACAAATACTTTGTTAACCTTATCCTCATGTTTCTGGTGCAGTATGAGCACTCTGTGCTGCAGAGAGCCTGGCTCACCTGGAGAAAAAGACACATCAGGAACAGTGTCTGCGGATTGCTCAGCCACCTTTAACAACATGCTGTTGGCTCAGGTAAATCAGACGCAGTCTTTGAAATCATGTGAACACAAGATAAACAGGGTCATCGTGCACTTACTATCTCTAATAGCTATTAGGTCACGGTAATCTGGTCTGTGCTTAATCAAACCAGCATGCATGTAAATAAGCACTAAACATTGACTTTCACCTTTATTGTTAACACCGCCTTACCAATGTTAGGCAATGTGCAACATATTCAGGATTACTAGATCATTTGCATGGATTTTTAATGCTTGCAGATAATATAATATTACTGTAATTAAAAGCCACTTACTTTGTTTCTGAACACACTTTGTTCCACTTTAAAAAGCACACTTTGTAATAATATTAAACATTAAAGTATATTTTACTTTTCCATAAATACTTGTTAGTACAGTACATTTTAACCTAAGTAACACTTTACTTTAAGAAGCAATTGAACTAGCTGCTTATTAGTATCCTCCTCACACCTAAACGTAACATCTACCTTGCTAACTATTAATAAGCTGCAAATTAGGAGGCAAAAGTTGTAGTTAATAGTTAGGTAATATTGAGAATTGGTCCCTAAAGTAAAGTGTGACCATATAAAGTTATATTTTAGGGGGTCAAAAAAAAACTTTGAAGTTCATTGCATTTAAGATGAATTTGAGCTAATATATGTTCATTTAATTGCAAAAACATGTAATTAGGTGTCTGGAAACATTACATTCCCCAAACATGACCCAAATCTATTAACTTTTAATGGTGAGACAGCAACAAAGTGCAAAAACATTTGAGATAAAACTAGAGTAACACTTTATTTTATGGTTACACCTATTAGTTGCTTAATAGTATGCACATTTGCCATTTATTAGTGCTAATTAAGCACAAATTAATGCCTTGTTCTACATCGCTAATCCTACCCAATTCCTAAACTAAGAACTAATTAAGAATTTATTAAGAGGGAAAATGTGCAGTTTATAGTATTGCCTATTCCAAAGTAAAGGTAAATCAGATTTTTTTGGGGGGCATGTAAACTGGTTGATAAAAGATTTGAAAATATAACATGACTAAGTTCAGTGTTGTGCTAAAGATATGAGTCATGGGGTCAAAAAACGCTATTGGCAACGTTCCTTACGATTTTGTTACACAAACAACTGTGCACAGATTGATAATGATTTTTTTTGTATTGCCAGGTGTTGCGAGTGTGGTGGCAGCGAGCCCACAGGGCAGACTTTGTGCCCTAACCGGTTCTGTGTGTTTACAAGCAGAGTGTTATCAGATGGAAACCATCCAGTGCAGATCAGAGCAGACTGCAGAAACGTCTAGGTTACATAGGTAACCTTCTGGATGGACCGCCATCAAGGATGGCGAGGAGGCAGGGCGCAGGCGTGACAAGGACGGGGGCACACGCCGTACCTTCAATCCGATCGGAGGAGCATAGCTGACAGTTCCGCATCTGCCTCAGATTGGGCAGTGACCTCAGTGGGGCACTGTCCCAGCGTGACATCCGCCTCACCAGCCGACTCTCCCTCTGATGCTGCAGAAGACATCTCTTCCTCTTGGGTTGCTTTTACACCCCGAGAGGAAGACCAGTTTTTAGAAGTCCCCCAGGCACCTCGCCATTGCAGCCGAAAAGCCTTACGACTCCCCAAACTGTCACGGGAAGGACGAGAGGCGGGACCTCAACATAGTCATGCGTTCGCAATGAATGCATAACCCCATCTACAAACGCCACCTCAGCATGATCCCAGGCATGTGAGGCAGTCCGCGGTTTCCAAGTCCCGGTGCAGAGTTTTGGCCTGGAGAGCCGTTCCAGTTCTCCGCGGATTCCAGTCCACAGTTTCCAAGTTCTGCTCCAGAGTTCCAGTCCCCCTCTGAGTTTGTGCTGCAAGAGCGCCCCCCTGAGTTCACGCTGCAAGAGCGCCCTCCAGAGCTAGTGATTCAAGAGTGCCACCCAGAGCTTGTGCTGCAGGAGCCTGCCCCTCCTAACTACCCACCAGACGCCGCCAACCCTGAACACCCATACAGACCATGGCCCTTACAGACTGCAAATTTTTGGAGGGGGGTAGAATAGCCATGGGTAGAGATGGGTGGGATGGTGGTTTGGCCTCCCATGACTCCAGCTCCGCCATGGTCTCCCGAGGCTCCAGACCCACCATGGCCGCCTAAGACTCCTGATCCGCCCTGGAGGCAGTCAGTGACTCTGCCCCTTCCGGCCTCCAGGGCGCCCACCCTCCCTCCCATGTTGTTTTTGGTTTTGATGTTATTTGTAGGCAAGAGGTCGTGTCTTTCCAGGAGGGGGCGGTGATGTTCTTTCTGTTTAGTTCCAGTTTTCATGTATTCCCGTTTTGGTTTCGTCTTCACACGTATTTTTCCTTATTTGGTATTTCCTGTGGTTAATGTGATTATTAGTTAATTTGCCCCAATCATGTGTCACAGGTGTTTTGAGTTCTCCTTGTGTTTGGTTTAGTATTTAGTTCTGTGTTTCCCAGTCTGTATTGTTTGTCAATGATTGTTGCATGTGAATGTGGATGTTAAAGGTTTATGAACGGATTGTTATTCTCCTCATCTTCAGTTTATTATTAAAAAGCATTATTATTTGGACTCCACGATTCCCGAATTCTCCATTCTCTCTGCACACACAACACTAAAACAGTGACTAATTTGGACAAGAAGAAATCATGATTTTTAGCTATTTAAAAACTTTTTAAATAAACTATTATATTGCATTTCTATGGACTGTAACATCTTGTAATATATAACAATTAGTAAAGACAACAAATGCACCCTCAATTATATATTTAAGGATGAGTAGATGATGGCAGAACTAGCTGCATGATTCATCTTTATTTGCATAAAAATGAACTAGTTTTAGTGATTAATATGACTGCAAGAAACTGTTAATATAAATGAAGATTCTACAAATATAAATATTCTAAAACAGGGTCTTTAGCATTTTTTAGGGCAATGACCCCTTAATCTAAAACACTCTAATGTGTGTCTTAACTGTAACCCCTTCAGTGCTGTAAGTGAGCAGAGGGTACTGGTTAATATTATGTACTTTCTAATTTAAGATATTTTCAGGTCAGTCCTCCTCGCTCTGATATTAGTGTTGGTAGTTTCAGAAGTAACAGAATTCCCAGAAGTTTCTTGAGAAATGCCAGCGGTTCAGAGGGTTCACTTATGTAACAGTCCTATAGTGAGTTTAGAATGAGTGTGTCGGGTTACGGACTCCTCCTCTTCTCATGCAGAATGACAAGAACTCTTGTGTGTGTGTGTGTGTGTGCGCGCGGGGCAATGAGTTTGCCAAAGTACCAAGCATTTTTATACACTTCGGGCCGGTTTGCCGAACAGGGTTTAAGACTAGTCCTAGATTAAAATAAATGTTAAGAGCTGTCTAAACTGGAAAAGGCTTGCACTGA
>JAUCMS010000145.1:19480722-19492294 GCA_032357445.1 Enteromius radiatus | reverse complement strand
CATTGTTTGGTCTTAAAATGCTCACAGATAATGCATTTTTGTAAGACATGTTTCTAAAAACTCTTAAATGTCCTAAAGTAGCAAAGTTCTAGTCCTGGCTTAATCTAATTCCTATCAGGGAAACCCACCCAATATGTATTCATATAGAAGTATATTGTATGAAGAATATTTCCATACTTTCTTTGTCCAATAAAACATTTTATTTTGCGATATGTTTTAATGAATGAAAATCTACTTTTGTTTTCATTTCCTATAAATATCTTTACAAATTCAGGAGATATTTTAATCATTTTAATGAGTGTTTGATATACATGCTAAATGTACTTACTATGGTAATAACAGTCAATTATGATAATTATAAACAATTAACCCTAAACCCGAACCATTGATTGTAATTATGCATAATTGTTATTACAATACATGTAACTTGTAACAAGGACACCTTAAAATCAAATGTTACCATTTCGACTAATCTACTAATTACAGTACCCTTTGTTCGTTAACAGCGATATGCTCTGAAGTTTTAAGAGCATGTTTATTTATTTTATTTTTTTATGAATGTAACGGCTAAATAAAGTTGTTTAAAAGTTTAAAACTGAAAAAGTGTGGAGCGCTTAAAAACACCCAGATATGTAATAGATTATTACACATACAGAGAAAAAAAAATCCTTTCAAAGAAGTGAATTGCAAGACAACAAGTAATCACATATATGAACGTTTAATATTCAAGCTTAAGCACATGCCTGTTCAAGCAAAAACGAGGTCAAGTTTATAGCACTGGCTTCCTTCCAACAAGTGTGATGTTTCATGTGACGGGAAGATAAGACGCCACACACACGTGGATTTGAATGTGTGCAGCTGTTGAAGTAACTTTAGCTCTTCAGGTTTAACGTAACATCTGCTGATGGCAGCGCACCAATCCTTCACCATTATCAACTGCAGCGCGTCCAACAGAGGCACGGACTTTGAGATTTAGGTGAACTACAAACATAAATCTCATGTGAGTCACAAGCAAACAAATAATTCAGCGGTGATATAGAACATGGTCATGAAAGCACAGGGGGATGAGCGCAAGTTTACTCAGCTTGCTATTGCCTGCAGAACAAAAATGGTCAGAAAAAAAAACAGTAATGACACATCATTATATATAATTTATTTAATTTTTTTCCCCATTATATATATATATACACACACACACACACACACACATACATACATATAACCTCTTTTGCTCCCAATTCGCATTACTGTAACATGAAAAAAAAAGTTAATTATTTAGTTATGATGATAGCATTTATTTATTTTACAGTAATAACACAGTAATAATCATCCAAAGTAAAACACTGACATGCATTAATTGTCCGAAAAATGGGAAATGTTTAAAAAAAAAAAAAAAAAAAATCATAAAAGGGGCACCCAAAATGAATCATCAGCATTAACTCACCTCATGTTGCTCCAAATCATTACATATTTTTCCCATCAGTTGAAAGGAAAGGCATGAAAAACTTCGAAAGGTACATAAAAACATTGCACAAAAAAAATAATCTTAATGAATCGAGCATTTTAATTGAGCATGTTTGAACGTCTGTTTACCTACTTCTTTATGTGCACAGATCAATGTTTTGTTAAAAACGTCTATGTGACTTTGGAAACTGATTGATTTTGGTGGAAAATATGACCTGTTTGACAATAGCATGTGACATGTTTTCTTAGGACTCACCTATAAAGTCTGAGTGAAATACAGTAGCCATATACTGTATTTTGTCTCCAAATGTTTCCAAATGTTCCTTGCTTTGACAATCATATACCGAACGCATGCAATATCCAAAATAAAGGTTTATAAATAGTTAAAAACGCAGGATAAAAATATAAGAAAATGGAACCCAAAACTGCAAACACAAGTCCCTTTAAAGATCTCGAATAGTTTTCTGTAGTGCTATATTTGTTGGGATGTTTTTCCTGTACATTGGGAACAATGATCAATTAAGCTTACTGACTAAAAACACTGTTTCTCAGTATGTGCGTGTGCCTCCAGACGTTTCAATAGCAGCGCAGGCAGACTTTGTGAGGTCTTTGAAATTAAGTTTGACTTCCCTCCTCCAGGGTTTCTCGAGGGGAGTCCAGAAGCGTGAACATGTCTTCGATCACCTGCCACAGGCAGCTGTCAAGCGGGAAGTCGTTGTCCACGAGATTGACGAGGAAGTAGTTGTCGTGAATGTACTGAATGATCATGCGCGATGGCGACTCGTCCTCGTACAGCTTCGCCCACTGTTCAATCCACAGCGCAAAAGCCTCGTCCTGTGGGAGCAGACAGAAGTCTTGAGTCTAGTTTATCTATTACTATCACTACAATATTTTAAGAATAAATTCCTCCAAGTGCATTAAAAAAACAATCAAACTATTAAAGGAGCAAATTAAGAAGTTATTAAGGGAAAATTAACCGAAAATTATTCGGTAACTTCTCTTACTTTTCTTAGTGATTTATATCATGAAGTAACTATTTTGTTCTCTTTGACTCATTTGGATGGAAGTGCTTGTTCGCAAGTGGGACAGAACACAAATGTGAGGTCAGTCAGGACTTGGGAAGTGTTGCAAGCCAAGCTATTTGAACACAACCCAATAAGTTTACATTGTTTATTGGTTGCTAGGTGGAAAAAGCATTACCTTCCAGTACATAAAGCTGACTGGATCCACGACGGTGGGCTGAATGATCTCTCTGCCGGGGAATATGCCCCATGTCACAGCGTTGGGTTGCATATCATGGGCATTTGTAATATTCTTACCCTAAAAAGAAATTATTTCATAATGTCAATATAAAAACTGGAGATGATGTGATGTAATCTTGCTTTTGAATATTGGCATTTACCTGAACGTTGACTATATGGTAGTTCACACGGGGTTCATATTTCTTCAGCACTTGCAGAAGTGCAGTAACATTTTCGCTGGATGTGAAAAACTCCAGGTAAGCCTGTTGATTTCAAAAGAGAAAAATAAAGATGCTGAAGGAATCATTTCCAAAAATATGCCAATTCTAAATAAACCTAAAAGATAATACACCCCAAAATAAACCCCAAACGACCGAGTGCACAGTTCCCACGGTATCACAAGAATAACCCGATCTGATAAACTCTATGAATTTACTGACACACTCATAGTAGCAGTTTTTTAGCATCATTAATATAGTATTTGGCTATAGTTTGTTTTCTATTTATTAATACAATTTTAAAAATAGTTTTTACGTTTTAGTTTGAATTTATTATTAGTTATTTTAGTACTAATATTTTTATTACATTTATAAATCTTGTTAATTTTAGCATTTACTAATGCCTTATTAAAATCAAAAGTTGTGTTTGTTAATGTTAGTTAATGTACAGTGAACTAACATGAATAAACAAACAACTGTACTAGATTTTTTTGTTTTGTTGTATAATGAAATACCACACATTTTGGAGAGGAAAGGATAACTTTCAGCATTAAGCCTTAAGCCGATATAGTTTTTTTTGACAGCCCATGCCAATATCTTGGAAATCAGGGTTAATGCCTGTAATAAAGTTGATATTGTATATACTGTATTTATTTTAATACATTTTGAAGAAGATTTTTTATGCCATTGTATGGAAAAAGCAGTTTGCTAATTCTTAACTTGTTTTACTTAACATATCCCTGAATTTTCATTTTCGAGTGATCTAGTCATATAGCACTTTTGAATATGTTTATGCTGACCTTTTGAAAGACGTATCCCCCCGCAGGGCCCCAGCCAACAATGGGGTCAGATGAGGGTTTGCCATTAATGTTGGGTTGAGAGTTAATGGTCAGAATCCCTCTGCGGTTCACCTTCTCCAGCTCATCCTTCAGCAGGTTGGTCTCCGGAGCCAGAGGATCATCATTCCACGGCAGACACATGACCTACAGAGAGCAGAAGGATAGCAATCATGCCAAACTGGTGTAGTAACACTCATACACAACTCAAATATTGACATGAATGGGGCAGTTTGATGAAAAAATAGTGGTATATATTACAGTGCCCTCCACTAATATTGGCACCCTTGGTAAATCTGAGGTGGCTGTGAAAATAAATCTGCATTGTTTATCCTTTTGATCTTTCATTCAAAAATGTACAAAATTCTAACCTATCATTGAATTAAAACAATTGAAATGGGGAGAAAAGTTCATTGGGAAATGTAAATGTTTTTTTCCAATACTTGTTGGCCACAATTATTGGCACCCCTAGAATTTTTTGTATATTCCCATTCATGTTCACAATTTTGAGCACTCCAGGGTGATTATGAACATTAAAATATCCAGCCCTGGAACTAAAACTAAATTTATTTTAAGCAGCAATCACTCAAGATTGGTTTGGTGAACACGGGGATAAAAAGTACTCCATGTGTACAATGAAGTATACTGCTGTGTTTTTGATGTTGTGGGTCTATATTTCTGCTGGAGGTCCTGGACATCTTGTTTAGACACATGGCATCATGGATTCTATCAAATACCAACAGATAAAAAAAAATAATCAATAATTCACTGACTCTGTTAGAAATCTTATAATGGGCCATGGTTAGGTCTTCCATTGGGACAACAATCCAAAACAAACACAAGAATTAGTCACGGAGCACAAAATGAAGTACCTGAGTGAGGTGAACTAAAGAGGAGAACCAACATGGAGCTGGTGCTCTGAAGGATCTGGAGTGATTCTGGATGAAGGAATGGTCTCTTTTCTCTTATCAGGTGTTCTCCAAACTCTTGAGTCATTACAGGAGAAAACTCAAAGCTGCTATCTTGGGAAAAGGACGTAGCAATAACTGGGTGCCAATAATTGTGGCCAACATGTATTGGAGAAAAACATTTATTTCATCATGAGTTTTTCTCCCCATTTTCAATTGTTTTACTTCAATGATATTTTCTTTTTAATGAAAGATCAAAAGGATAAACGATGCAGATTTATTTTCACAGTCACCTTTGCTCAGATTTACCAAGGGTGCCAATATTAGTGGAGGGCACTGTATATACTGTGTATATAAGTTTGCATTGCTTAGAGTTATTATAGAGTTGTTATACATACACACACACACATTGTGTATAGATGTGGAAATGCCTTTTTTGTATATTACTGGGAAGTAAAGGCACAGTTCTTTCAAAATTGAGCATTTTGTAATGATTTACTCACCCTCAAGTTGTTCTAAAGCTGTATGAGTTTGTTTTCTCTGTTGAGCACAAAACAACATATTTTGAAGAATGTTTTGTAACCAAACCGCTTCTGGTCCCCTTTGACTTCGTTTTTCCTCCCATATTGAGGAAGTCGATGGCTACCAGCAGTTTTGTTACCAGCACTCTTTAAAATATCTTCCCCGTGTTTAACAGAAGAAAAAAACTAACACAGGTTTTGAACGACTTGAAGGTGAATAAATGTTCACAAAATGTTCATCTTTGGGTGAACTATGTCTTTAAAAGGTTACAAATGTAAATTCTCATTTGATTATTTTCTTTTATTAGAAGACTGAGAACAAAAAAATAGCTGCTTGTAACAAAAAAATTAAAATAAAGACAGTGTAAACCCAACATTATGAGATCAGATGTTCTGTTCTTCACACAAATCAGTTGTGCCACTACCTACATAAACACACCTAGCACAATGAAGTCTGATACTGAAATGGGCAGTATGATTCTACCTTGTGTCCATTTTGGTTGGTTTGTCCGGTGATGTAGTTGGTGAAGACTTCATAAACACTCTCCTCATTCATTAATTCCTCACCCCACATCTGTAGGAGGGCCTCTTTCGGAGATTTACTCTTCAGGTAGAACAGGTAGTAGTCTGTCAGCTCGCCAAAGGCTGGTGAGGAGGAGTTACCCCTGACAAGATGGCAGACATACAGTATTCATGAACTTTTTGGCCTCGCACCACACACACAAAAGGTCAGAAAAGAAACATTTCAATGCATGTACCATCTTCCATTGGGAAAGTCATCCCAGTCTTGCGTTCTGTAGATGTAGCTTTTGGGTCGGGAAGCCCAGAAGATTGGCCTGACGTCTTCTACCTTGCGCTTTGGATGAGCGCTGACCGCCCAGGGCAGAGGTCGCCTAAAAGTAACAAGATTAATGCACTCATAATGCCTGTCAAAATAACTTCCAGGCCATATTTTACATCAAAAATCAAGTAATAATAAAAATAAAAAATAGAAATACATTGCAGAACATTTGTATTGTAATACAGATAAAGAAAGGATAATGAAACTCAGAATGTTGTAAAATAACCAATACCAGCGTGTAATTTCACATTACCTGAATATTATTACACCTAAACTTACAGTCTACATACCCACAATATAATCTACCGTTAGACTAATAGACCACATTACTTGACAAAATATATATATAGTGATCAAATATCTTCACAAAGAGATAAATTTTGTTTTAAATTGAATATTAGTGTCTTATAATATATAATTTTCTGGTCCTACTACATTATAGCCATATGACCACTTCCCATTATTTATTTTTTTCTTTACTTATTAATTAATTTATTTGTTTGATTCAGTTTTTCCATTTATACTTGTTTTGTGTTTAAATGATTAAGTACAATTTTTGTAATTAAAAAGTGTATCTGTTTAACTGATTCAAGTAATATTTTTATGGCCCTATAATATACTAATGTATAAATAGCAGTGTTTTTGCGATTTATTATTCACAGACATTTTTCCACATTGAGATATATGGTACAGTGGTACTTATTTGCATGACAAATTCCTGTACTGTAAATTCCATTTCAATGTCTGGATTCCAACACAGAAACATAGGGCCCTATTAAAGCAGTGGTTTACATGAGCCTTCACTGTAATCATTGTAATACACAGTGTCTTAGGGTATTTCTTTATTAATCAAGGGCATTAAATTGTAATCCATTTTTCATGTGGGCATGTGCTGTTTTTGTTTGCCAATATGCATCAGAAAGTTGTGAATGTATTTCCTATCAGAAAAAGCAACAGTTTATCTCTTTCTCAGAATGAGGTCACTCACCGGGGATCCTCTGCCCATAAGCCCAGCTGTCTGAGCACTTCCATGGTGGCCACCTCTCTGTTGAGCGTATAAAAGTGTAGGCCCGGGACCTCCCCGCTGGCCAGAAGAACCTTACACATCTCCACTGCCTGCTGGATGCCGTAGTTGCGAATGGCAGCGTCATTTTCCTTGATGGGCTCAATCACCTGCTTGATCTCCTCCGGCACTTCCAGTTTGGAGAGTTTGACCAGCTGCTTGAGTGAGTGGTACCCCTGCGCAAACAATGGAGATTCAAACTTTGAAGAATAAAAAGAGAGAATCAATATGAGGTTTTATGAACAATACACTGAAATCAAAGAGGAATTCATTGACATCTCAACTTCCTCCATAACATTTTCTAGAATGTTTTTGGTACAGTAGCGGCCAAAATTATTAGAACACTAGTATTTTCAGATGCTAAAACATGGTTTTGAGTCAGTTATTTCGATCTTTAGCTGTAGTGTGTCAGTGGGAAACATCAGTTTACATTTACAAACATTCATTTTGCCATTAATTGTAATAATCCATTGAGATTTTTGTCTGACGACAGTCAGTGCTCCACACAGAGATCTGATCTGATCATCACTGCGTCTGTCTGGAATGACATGAAGTAACAGAACAAACCGAGACTCAAGAACTGTGGAAAGAAGCTTCAAGAAACCTACCTGCAAAGCTACAGTACTGCTAGTTTTAGGTATTTAGGTACTAGAGGTATGTATACATTTACCTCATCTGTGGAAAGTATAGGACGATTAAAATGTTTATCCAATCATATTTCTCTTGTATATTTCTGCATGTATTTGCATACCTCTGCACACATTAAGCTGTTGCAGACTGATTAAGAACGTAAGGTATTAATGTAATATTACAGGCTTTGTACTGTAAAGTCTTCTCATGATTGAATGATATATGAAGTAATCTAACAGCTTCCCGTTCGACCCTTCACCAATGTTGTAATCCCTTACCTAATTTTTGTTCATGGTCAAAAATGAGTCATTGTCAGGTAAACGTAAACCCTCTCCAGGTCAAGATGACTGAAACACAACATATGGGTCAAAAACTACGGCGCTTGGTTACAGATAACCAGTAGTTTGTATTAGATAACCAGCAGTCTGGATTGATAACACTAACTTGTATGCCCTTTGTTTGTACTAAAATGCAGTGCAATAAATAATCACACTATTGCATACATTTCAAGACAATTCTGACGTTTAATAAGTTGCATTAAGAGTGGACCTTAATTGGTCTTTTTCAATGACATTTCATCATATAACCAGCAACTGGTTGTTTAGATAATTGGGTGACATTTCCATCGCTTGAGGTGCTGTGATTGGTCAAAGACTGTTCGCACTTTCACTTACCTGAATAGGGAAGATTCCTGGGAGAATGGGGCAGGTGATACCAATGGCCCGGCAGTCTTTGACAAATTTGAGAAAGGTATCTGCCCTGAAGAAGAGCTGGGTGACAATGAAGTGCGCTCCAGCATCGACCTTCTCTTTCAGGTGCCTGAGGTCTTCCTCGTAGCTCTCCGCCTCTGGGTGGCCCCTCGGGTAACCTATCATTACATTTGTGATCATTACATTTTGTGAGCAGGTGAATTTAAAATTTGCGAGAGCAAACAGATTCAACTTCAGTGTAAACCTATGGGTTTTGTTTGCCAAATGTATCATCCACCAGGTAATAGCAATTTAGCAAACACCATAAACTGCCTGTCTTTCTAACACTCACCGGCAACACAGATATCAAAGTAATCATCGAATTCACAGTGAATGTGCTTGACCAGATCTGTAGCATAGTTAAAACCGCCATCTTCCTCAACCCAATCTTCTCCAACAGGATCTGCAAAAAAAAGGGACAGATTTACTCATATGGCACTCGATGATGGTGGATGGACTTAAGAAATGCAGATTTTCATGTATATATATATATAGAATTTTATTTAGCATCAAAAAGAATTAATAGTTTGAATAAATGTAGTTTGAAATTCAATATATTTAAAATCAGACTATTTTACATATGACTCTGGATCACAAAAGTACCAGATTTCAGATCAGTCCCTGTTCATACCTCCTCTCAAGGCCATGATATTCTTTAGGCCTAGCCGCTTGGCTTTATTTAAATGGGCTGTTATTTTCTCCTTTGTCTGATTGCAGCATGTCAAATGCAGGACACTCTCCAGGCCGCAGTAATTGACCGCTGTGCTTGCTATCATCATAGAAGATGTTTCTTTATCCGAGCCCGGATCTCCAGCCGGATGCCAAGTGACATCGATGAAGAGAGGACCTCCAGAACCCATCCGGTCAAATCTAACACAAAAAGACCAACAAATACTGTTCATTTTTGCACTACAGTAATGGGAATATAAAGGCAAAATGAATATAAAGATGTTAGACAAAATAACGTGAACACCTGAGAAATAGGAAATGTTACTTTAAGGTATTTTACCTCTATTTGCCTTTAATACAGCTTCCAACCTTCTTAGAATAGATTCATACAGCTTTTAAAGGTAGGTTAGGCTATTTTGGAGAGGCTAGCCTAGGAATAACAAGCTGGCTTTGAAACATAAGATCCCACCCTCCTTGCAAATCACTCTCCAAAGTCACGCCTCTACCAAATCACATGACTGCGCTCAGGCAAACCAGTCACCAGAGACTAACCTGTGACAAACGCTGTCAGATTACCTCATGTCTTATTTACTGGTGAGAAAACGTTGCAATAAAAAGAGTGCATAATATTACATTAATAACGCCTTCCATTCTTGCTCAATTCTGCAATAAATGCACTGATGACAAATAGTGACAGGCAGGTAGGACAGCCAATAGTAAACCTCAAAACTGAGGGATATGATTGGACAAACATTTTATGCTAACAAAAAAACCTTTTTAATCATATCACCTACTCTGCCTTTAAATAGTCTTCAGCTGAATGTTTTGAATCAGAACATCTGCCAGATTCTTTAGAGATGTCGGAGGATCAGTTTATCACTGTTTAAAATGGTTCTATTTTATAATGTGCCTGTCTGATAATGTTTAAGTCTTCATCTTGGTGCTCTATGTCCATGTTCAAGGTTAATGGTTGCTGCAAACTGAAGTTTGCTGTCACGTTTTAGTTCAAACCTGCTCCAACACCATACCTGTAGCTTTTAAATAAGCCTGAAGGACTTGATTAACTGGATCTGCTGCAATTAAGGCTGAAGCTAAATTTGCCAGGGCTATGGCCCTCCAGAAGCTCAGTTTATACACCCTGACGTAGACAATATAGATGCAAAGATAAATAAAAGATAATCACAACTGTATGTTTTTTTCCACCATTTGTTTGTACTGTATGCTAAAACCTATGCAAATATAGCATATATATACATACAAATACATCTAAGCCTGTCTGAGATACATTATCTATATTACACACACATATACTATGTAAACAAAAAACGTTTATTTTGGATGGAAGTAATTGTTTGACAGCACTATATTTATACATTTAGCAGACGCTTTTATCCAAAGCGAATTACATTGCATTTAAGTTACAGTTTTACAGTTCATCAGCTCTTGCTTTCCCTGGGAATCAAATCCATGTCAGCACCATGCTCTATTATTTTTCTTTCTGTGAAATATGATTCATGTGAGATTCAACAAATTACAAAAACAATAAAGCAATTTTTACTTTCCTACCTGGAGATAAGATTGACGGCTCCAGATGCTGTGCGAGGTGGGAAGAACTCCAGGGAGAACCAGTGGTCCCCAGACTCAATCCGCCGCTTCATTTTGTCCCGCAGCCGGTCGGTGCGGTCAGCATCCAGTACCGGGGTCGAGCACCTGGAGCTCTCTTTAGAGCTCTCTCCACTGTTACTGACCCCGCTGGAGTCGCTCTTAGAGGACTGCCAACCTATATCCGCTCTTTGGTTCACCATGTTTCCTGTGCCCAGGCTTAAAAATCACCCCACAAAACATAATACAATATGAACACGTGAAGCTAGACTAACTTTTTTAATTAATTAAAAATCCCTTTAATTAATGGTAGTTCACCCAAATTTTTTTACTGTCATTAATTACTTATGTGCATGCATCGTGACACTCTCCACAATGGCGGCAGATGGGATGAGGAGGGGAAGAATTGTAAAAATATATATATATATATTATATCTTTTTTTTTGTTTGTTTGTTTTCTTCGAACACAAATAGTACACAGATCAGCCACTGATGTCACACAGACTATTTAATTGACGTCCTTGCTGTGTTTCTGGACCTTGGAATATTTCAGTCGTGTCTATGGAGGCTAAGACAGCTCTTGAATTTCATAAAACATATCTTGATTTGTGTTCTGAAGATGAACAAAGGTCTTACAAATTTGGAACAATATAAGGGTGAATAATTAATGAATACATTTTGGGTGAACTAACCCTTTGATCACACTTGCCTTTGTCCAAATTGAAATAATAGTTTTCTACTCATTTAATAGTGCATAGTAACCTTATAAATAATAAGTGTGCATGATTCAGATGTAATCCTGGAAATATATATATAATCAAAAAAAAAAA
>JAUCMS010000145.1:19461996-19480622 GCA_032357445.1 Enteromius radiatus | reverse complement strand
ATATATATTTGTTCAATTACTTTTGATTTAAAGTAATTACAGCAGTCTGTTTATATAATAAGTGCAGATGTAATGACCATGTCACAGTAGAAATGTCAGTCCCACTGAATTGGGATTATCCAGAACAGCATGTTCTCATACTGTGCACATGCCATTTGAATATAAAAATTGTGCAAAATGATGCAACATTATTTTTAGTAACATAAACAATTAGATTATTAATATCTTTTATCAAATATAATTTAACACATTATGATTATAATTTAATATTTATTACTGACAGCTAAAATAATTAGTAGCTACTAATTGCCAGTCATCCTAATGTTCCTGCATAAAACTTAATATTGCGATCAAGTCTTTTTTCGAATATGATAACAACATACAATTTACACCTTACACGTGTTAACTTAGACTAAAACATAGTTGGTATTGTTTAGTAATTGCTCCCGATCTCGCCATATACAAGTAAATGGTTGTAGAAGTACATGAAAATGTCGCAAATTTACTTGGAGTAAAATCGCTCCATGAATAAAATAATGATTTTTACCATCACGACGATCATGCAGGCTTATGAGTTTATAACGTGCCTACTTCTCATTCAAGGAAGACACGTTCATTCAAAAGAATTTTTACAAATAATACATTTTTAAACAGACAATCAATGCAAGCAACAAACAGTGACTAATGTATATGGCATGATAACTCGCTTAAGATTGACTGATTTGTGTATCTATAAATATTTTCATAGCTCAGGACATGCGGTTCCGCGTGACTGCACCGGTCCCTTTAATTAACCGAACCGAACCAGTCATGTCGACCCTGTAATAGTATAAAAGCGCCTTTCCTTTACCTTCAACCTTTTCCCAATCCTCCAGAAGTTATGAGAGGAAAGCGCAGTCCCGGGGCGGCGCTGTACCTAAACTTTGCCAAGCAGCGTGTGCGGACAGCATGGACGACAAAGGGACTGGTGTGCGATGGGCCACGCCCCTCTCGACTAAAGGACTTCCCCATTGGACGCAGCGTCTGTCATCGTGTGTGATGTAAACACACCACATGTAACCATTAATAATTAATGAGGTACAATCGCGCACGTCCACACAGAATGAAAAGTAAAGAAAAGGCAATATACTTATCCAAACGGGGTTTTTTTTTGAAGCCTTTAGTTTAATCTCGCATGATATATTATAATACACATATCTGGGGACTCTTAGCACTCCCAACACGTACGCACCCCCATTCCAAACACAACGGCCCATTGTAAATTCATAATTCTAAAAAGCCAAAACGCTGAAATTAGATATCAACTATAGACTATAGAAGGATTGCCTTGACAGGGACTTTGGTTGCATAGCATCGTAGCATACTGGTACGTGCACATTTTGCGTTAAAGCTGTGCAGCTGCTGCGCTCTTGAATCCTGCGCGTCTGCGTTAAAGCTGCGCAGCTGGTGCGCGCTTGAATACCTCAACTGGCCTGTGTGATGGTCATGTGATCAGGCGTGTTGCTGAAGATGGCGTGCTGTGGAGGCTGTTTGTGTTGTCAATGCTGCTGCAATGAAGGCGAAACAAGAACACCAGAGGAGCTGGTATAAAACATTTTATTTGTTTTATATGTTTCCTAACCCAAAACGCCTAGTTGAATGAAACGTGTGTTCATTCTGATGCTGTAACTGTGCTTCATCTGTTGTTCTCCACCCAAACTGACTGTAAGCAGCCTAATGTGAATCAAGTGTACATTAGCAATGAGTTTAACAATCAAAGATAATCTACCGAGAACAGTAAAACTCAACAAGCTACTCAATTCATATGCATTATTAATAAACATGAAAGTAACTGTTTCTGAATCTAGTGTGCTCCCTATCTAGTCGACATTGTTGCCAGTGAAGCAGCTTTGGACAATATATCATAAGGGCGTCATGCAGTTAGGGTATTATATCACTAAATCAATGTCTAAAGTTCACTAGGTTATGAGTCTCAACCTGTATTTCTTGATATGGTCAACCTGATTTAATAATGTTAATGTTTTCTTTATGGTTGTAAAGTAATGCTAATATCATAGACAAAGCTTTTCCATCAGTCATTATGTCAGAAATGTGCTCAGAAACCGTCAAGCCATTGTTTAGAGCAGGGGTGGGGAATGTTGATCCTGGGGGACCACTCTTCTCCAGTGTTTAGCTCCAATCCTGAAAAAAAAATACTTAACTACATCCTGCATTAGGTTTAGAGCTAAATTCTGCAGGGACATCAAACCTAGGATCTAGGTTCCCCACTCCAGGTTTAGAGTCAATAATCAACTGTTCATTTTGAGCAATAAGAGTCCTAGCCTGGGAAACCAAAGAAAACTCAAAGGGAACCATTAGATTAGGGTTTTAAATTTTCTGAATGTGGCAACCTGATTTTATTGCTGCCTTTTGCTTGTTAGACAATACTGGGTGAGACCAGAGAAGATGAGGATGAAATACTGCCCAGAAAAGACTATGAGGTTAGTAATTAATGGACACGACAAATTAGGCTTCAGATAAAAGCAAAAGACTTGCAAACATGATTATTTGTCTCTAACTGATGTGTTTTAAATATATGAATGCTGCATGTCCTTATTAATGTTTGGCTTTTCAGAGTTTGGATTATGATCGATGCATTAATGAGCCATTCCTTGAGGTTTTGGAAGGGTTGGATAATAAGGTAAATGTATAATGTCTTCATTTATAATATTCTTATGATGTCAAGTCCGTTTACCAAGTGTATTATCTAATTTCTCTTACAGAAAGCCGGAAAGTATGAAGCGATAAAGTGGGTTTTAGTTTTTGCAATTGGAGTATCAACAGGACTGGTAAGTTTTGGGGTGGTTTATACCCTATTGGAGAATAAGATTTATAGAAAACTATAGATCTCACTACTTGATTTGGCTAAAATAAAATGTCGCTAGGATATAATTAAATTACAACAAATGTCTTGATTTTCATTTCTTATAGGTTACAGTAAATTGATTGGTTTGAAGTCGCTTATAATCAATTCTCAGTGCCTTGCATTTCTGATGGGAACATTTTGTCAACGATATTAGGATTGTTATTCTTTGATATTATTTAGCATTTACATTTAATGCATACAAATGCCTACAGATAGATTTAAAATTTATTTGAAAATTAATTATATTGAATTGCATAAATACATTATAGAAAATTTAACCCTTTTAGGAACACCAATTTTATTCATTTATTTATTTTTTTTTATAAATTTATTTTTTTTTATTATTATTTTTTTTTATTTATTTATTTTGAGGTAAAATGTTGGTCATATGTTTTTGAGTTTAAACTTCGTACAATTTCTGTGATCTAATAAAATAATGATATCTGATGTAGTATTATTTTTATTTTTTTAGACTGGCCTGTTTGTTGATTTCTTTGTGCGGCTCTTCACTCAGCTAAAGTTCAGAGTGGTTGGACAATGTATCCTTTCTGCTCAGTTCTGCGTTGTGCTTTGGTTTGTGTAATTTTGCACCATTTTCCAAGTAGAGTCCTTGACTTGTGCACCAGCTGTGGAAGAATGTAGTGAAAATGGCTGTCTAGCTCTCTCATTACTGGAGCTGCTGGCTCTCAATATGATGTTCGTATTCATCTCCAGTGTTCTGGTGCTCATTGAGGTAAGAACATCTCAGGCTAATATGTTCAGAAAGTCATTACAGACAACACCAGATGGAAGAACGTAATATTTATTTATTTAAAATAAATTTCTAATGCTTACTAATGCATATATTTAATACAAACACCATAATAACAGTACATTTTAATAATATTAAAATGTTTATTGTGCAGCAAAGTATGTTTACGTATGTCTAAAATAATTTAACATAAAATCAAAAATTCATGTTATACTTTAAAAAGCGAAGCCAAATTGATGATTGTGCAGTGGTTTTAGTATACAGTCTGTTTCTTCTGTGTTATAGCCTGTTGCAGCTGGTTCTGGTATCCCAGAAATTAAAAGTTACCTGAACGGAGTAAAGATTCCTGGCATCGTGCGGCTGCGAACTTACATATGCAAGGTCACAGGAGTCCTGTTCGCTGTTGCTGGAGGTAATGATGATGATGACATTAGTCTATATCAGCACAGGCAACGATCAGAATAAAATGTGGCTCAGTGCTGTATTAGACCATTGGTGGAAGAAAAATGTGTAAACTTTCCTTATTCCGGTAATGTTAATAAACTGCATGGTATTTATCAGAACCATGCAGCCAAAAACAATCTTTTTCTAGCTGTTCCATGCTGTTTCAGTATCGTTTGTTTTTCAGGATTGTTTGTGGGTAAAGAGGGTCCAATGATTCACAGTGGAGCGATAGTAGGAGCAGGACTTCCTCAGGTATATGCTCACGTGTCCTGCTTCAACCAAATAATAAACTAAGCACTGATTTGACAAATCTTTAACCATTCTTAGATGGTTAATGACTTTGGGTTCTGGATGTAAACGGGTGGTTCGCTTATGTATGAACTTTCTTGTCAGAGTAATACACTTACGAAAGTATGCTTGTCTTCCTGGTTAGTTTCAGAGCATCACCTTCAAGAAGATCCTCTTTCACTTTCCCTACTTCCGCAGTGACAGGTGAGCACTACAACACTGAATTATTCCTTGCACTGCACAAAATAAATGTAAAGCGTTAAGCTGCATTCAAACCTATTTTACTTTAGTAATGTGTGCTAGAAATTGATATTTATGTTATGAAAGTCGAGGCAAGGTCGAGTAGTCGTTGATAGCATTATTAATGAACAAATAAGCCTGAACCTTGAGCTGAGAATCAAATACCTTCTTCACCACTATGGCATAGCGATGCACAAATGGGTGTTGCTCCAATAATGGCTCTTTGTGTTTCGCTATAGGGTTCTGTTTTCACAGACAGGGTTTAGAATAAACCAGGATTAGGCCATAGTTCAATTAGGACAAGTCAGTTTTATGAACATGCCTTAGAAGAAAAAAAAAAAAAAAGACATGGTGTCCCTCTTGAGACAAAACAAAGGCATTGGTATGTTTTAAGATCAGTCTGTTCAAATTACTTTCATCTGAAACTGCTAAAACTACCATTTAAGTCTGGGACTAGGTTTAAACCTGTACAACCAGGATTATATTTCTAGCAGATTTCTGCTCGTGCTAAATCTGTAAAAATGTTGTATTTATTTTACACAGTGAAGACTATGCAGTGTTTTTTGTGCATAACATATGGGTTAAAGTAGCATTTTGTATTTCTAGTGCTTGAAGTTTTCCACGTAGGTCTGATTTATTTGTCTCTTTTCTATTCTAGATTTTTGTCCTGTTGCTTGAAAGTTGCAGTTTCTTAGTTCTTTTGATTTTCTTCAGTAAGCTTAGCTTAATTTTTTTTAACACTTATGTTAGTAAAGGCTAGTATTAATTTTGTGTGTGTGATGTTTAAATTGATGATGACGACTGATTAAAAGTTAAAAATAAAATCTTACTTAAAGCAAAAATATTTTTTTTTTTTTTTTTTTTTTTAAATATGAACTATTTCATAAATAATATAAAAAGTATTATTAAAACATGCACAATATGACCAGGAATTTGTATTTATGAGCTAAATGAGGTCAGTTAGGATTTTGTCAATAATATTTTTTGTTTGTGT
Source organism: Enteromius radiatus (assembly GCA_032357445.1). Taxonomy (NCBI): domain Eukaryota; kingdom Metazoa; phylum Chordata; class Actinopteri; order Cypriniformes; family Cyprinidae; genus Enteromius; species Enteromius radiatus. The sequence continues at coordinate 19,475,000 of JAUCMS010000145.1, read as the reverse complement.
TCAGGGACAAGAGGGATTTTGTGTCCGCGGGTGCAGCGGCTGGAGTCGCCGCTGCCTTCGGGGCACCCATAGGAGGCACTCTGTTCAGTCTGGAGGAGGGGTCATCCTTCTGGAACCAGGCCCTCACATGGAAAGTGGTATGTGGATATATTATGTAGGGTTTTAGTCATGTAATTTAGTCATGTCTGTGCTGGGAAAGCTCAGTTTATAATGCTCTCTCCATCTCTCTTCTGTCTTAAAGTTGTTCTGCTCCATGTCTGCCACTTTTACACTCAACTTCTTCCGTTCTGGGATCAACTTCAATAAATGGGGATCATTCCAGCTGCCCGGCCTGCTCAACTTTGGAGAGTTTAAGGTATAAAAAAAAAATACAGAAATGTATCAACATTCATTCATATTGTGTTGATATGTAAATTGGGTGATCATATAAAATAATCATGTCATGTCCTCTTCAACATCATTTCATGACTTCTTCAAATTTTAATGAAATAAACGTGTCTTGATGAAATGTTTGTGAAATTGAGATGCTTTATTTTTGCCATGAATATAGCCATTGTTGCTGGCATGGCGTTAAACTATAAATAAATAAATAATAATAAACATGTCTTGCAGGTGAAATTGTAGTTTCCAGCAGGGAAAAACAAATCAGTCAGGTGTGTGTGGTGTTAACTTATTTTTCTTTGCTTTCTACAGTGTGTAGACGGAGATAAGGCATGTCATTTGTGGACGGCAGTAGATTTGGCATTTTTTGTGTTGATGGGGGTGGCAGGAGGTTTGTTTGGAGCTCTCTTTAACTGCATCAACAAACGCCTTGCAAAATACCGCATGAGAAACGTTCACCCTAAAGCAAGATTTATCAGGTACCTGAGAGAGATCTCAATTTTGGATTGGTATTAAAAAAAACTACTCAAACAGCTGGAGAATTGAGCTGCTCAGGTAACAGCTGTCTGACACTGTGTTGGTATTGTATTGACAGGGTGCTGGAGAGTCTGCTGGTGTGTATGGTCACTACACTAGTGATCTTCGTAGCATCAGTGACTCTGGGAGAGTGTCGAGATTTAGCATCCACCAATAACAACACATCAACACAGGTCAGTCTCAGACCAGATTCCTTTCTCTCTTTCGTCTTCAGTCTCTTTTTCTTTCTTTTACTGGTGTATTTCTCAGTTTCTCTTCTTTGTTAGGTTTTATTGATAACACTTTATTTTGATGGTCCCTTGTGAACAGTCTGTTGACAATAAGTCAACCAACTCTCATTAGAATATTAGGACACTCTGTAATTAATATCTGCTAACTCTTTATTGTGATGGTCTCCCAAAAGACGCTCTACTGACTATAAGTAACTTTGCAAGTACATATCAACCTATTCTAACCCTAACCCTACCAGTCTACTAATACTCTGCTAGCACTCTATTGAGGGTTAGTAAATATGTAGGTGCAATGTTACTTATAATCAACAGAATACGTTAAAGGGACCATCAAAATAAAGTGAAACCCTTTTTTTTTAATATATGATTTCTATGTGCTAATAGTAAGGACTTTGACTGTGTGGGACTATGACAGTGCAGTTTGGTCATCTTCGTTGCTCAATATGGCCAAGAACAGCTCCCTTATATAGGAAGAGACCATCTGTAGAACAAATGCAGTGACTAATCATAGTTTCTTTTACAATACTTCTACATAAACAATCAGCAACGATACTGATTTAAGTTTTACAAACGTTGTACAGATGAAGTCATTGTAATATAACTTACTGAGATGAAATGATGGTAGCACTTTTTTATAGTCCTCTTACTTGTGTACATGCTGTACTATGTACTTTATTATAGTTATTGCAATAACTAGTTAATGACAAGCTACTAACCCCTGAATTTACCCCTAAACCTACCTCATGTAGTTACCTTATATTACTAGTACTTGCTTAGGTAGGTACATTAGAAGTATGCGGTAATAAGTGTATGTTCACATACTGTAAAATAAAGTGCAACTGAAATAACAGCATGCTGTTCAGCTGCTCATATTTAAGATATATACTGTATGTAAATAGGTTGCTGTATGTAGGTATATAAGATATGCCTCCTTGTTCACACTGCAGCTTGTTCTTATGAAATTACAATTTGCCACCCAGAGAAAGCTGTACTTTTTGTGTGCAGTATGCATCAGACAGATAAGTGCAGTCATTTTTTTTTGTGTGTAGGGGTCTGTAAATGAGGAGGTGAACTCAACCATACGACGCTTCTTCTGCTACAACAACACATACAATGATATGGCAACCTTGTTCTTCAACCCTCAAGAGGTGGCAATCCACCAGCTCTTCCACCAGAATGGTAATACAATTACATGCAGTGATATACTGGTTACATTTTAATTCACGCATCACCGCATATTTAGCTTTTGTTGATGGTACTGCATTATTGCTCCAGTCTTCAGTGTCACGTGATTCTTCTGAAATCATTCTTGAGAATAAGAGACTTTTCAGAAAAAAACAATAACAAAAAAACATAAAAAATGGCACTATACGTCTGTGATGTTGTTGATATCATTTACCACTATACCTCTGTATTTTCTAATCTTTTTCTCCCTCCTTTGTCTGATTTTGTTGACAGCTACCTTCAGTCCCGTCACCCTCTCGCTGTTCTTTGTGCTGTATTTTTTTCTGAGCTGTTGGACATATGGTGTGTCTGTCCCCAGTGGTCTGTTTGTCCCGTCTCTTCTCTGTGGAGCTTCACTTGGGCGCCTAGTGGCCAATGTCCTCAAGATGTAAGATTTATTCCTCTTTATAAACTTTTACGAACTACCAGGGGTATCCGTTGGAACAAGACACATATTTATTATCTCATGCATTTACATTTCTTAGCTTACACTTATGTTTTAAATATATGCGATTTGCAGTAACTTCCACATGCAAATATATTCGGGGACCTTTGCCTTGATTGGAGCAGCTGCCTTTTTAGGAGGTGTGGTCAGAATGACCATCAGCCTGACAGTCATCTTAATTGAATCCACCAATGAGATCACATACGGACTTCCCATTATGATAACACTGATGGTAGGAAAATACATTCACAAATCAAGTTTAGATGTCTGTTTGTTTATTATGTTGTATGGAAAATCAGCATCTAGGATGTTTGTGTAATAATGACTACATTTATTTATAATTAGTGCCATAGTCAATGATTAATCAGGATTAATCGCATCCAAAATAAGTTTTTGTAGACATAATATTTGTGTGTGTGCTGTGTATATTTATGTGTATGTTAATATGCACACATGCTTATGTATATTTAGGAAAAGTGTTGTTTATATATAAATTATATTAATATAAATGTATATATTTTATATTTTTTGTTTCTCATCTAAATATTTTCTATATAATAATATACTGAATGTGCGTTTCTTCTATATATATATATATATATATATATATATATATATATATATATATATAAATATTCAGTAAAAACAAATTTTATAAGCAACTTTTATTTTGGATGTGATTAATTGTTGCTCAGAACTAATTTTAAGCCTCAAACTACATACTTTATGATTCTCCTAATATAGCATAATTAGAATTTGATTATGTAAAAAAATAAAACTATAGTGTACACTACTAACTGGCACTGTGTGTTTTGTCAGGTGGCCAAGTGGACAGGAGATTTCTTTAATAAGGGGATATATGATATTCACATTCATCTAAAAGGAGTCCCACTACTGGAATGGGAAACAGAGGTCGAGATGGACAAGTGAGGTCCTTTTATTATATGTGCCACATGTGGTTTCTTAGCATTACTTGTCATCTAATGCAAGCAAAAATATATATTTTGATATGACATACCGTGATATCCATACTTTAATTGTCCAAATACTGTAGTTCTTTTATTTTTTTACGTTTAATTTCTTTTAATCTGTGTTTTAGATTAACGGCTAGTGACATCATGGAGCCCAACCTGACATACGTGTATCCTCACACCCGTATCCAGTCTCTTGTCAGCATCCTGAGGACCACAGTCTATCATGCTTTCCCTGTCGTCACCGAAAACCGAGATAATGAGAAGGAGTTTATGAAAGGCAATATCCTCATAAGCAACAATATCAAATTTAAGGTACAACATGGCATCACCAGCAATATTAAACCACAGCGTTTTGACCACAAGATGGTGCAAATGGGCTTCTGTTTTGTTTTCTGTTTTTACAAGTCTCCCTCAGTAGCACGGAAATAGTTTTATAAGCTTTATTTGATACTCAGATTATATACTTTAAGGAGAGGTGTAATATCACTTCTGAGTGATCAAACCTTTTTTTGCATGGATGATAAAAAAAGACTATGAAGTAAGTAGAAAAATGGATGGCTGTTTTGAACTAATGTCAATTTCACATCCGCTATATGGTTGTACTCAAAACAGTACAACCATATTTCGGATGGCTGGATTACCTGCAAAAGATTGTAACTTGCTCAGAATAATTTGTTCATCTATCAAAAGTGTCCATTTACTTCTGTGTTGCCAGCAGTGTTTTATGTCAGTGTTTCCTGATGTAAAGTGTGGCTACAGTTCTGATGACAATGATAGAAAAACACAAAATCACCATTAGAGCTTTGCATGAAAGTTTCTTTCCTTGTTGCTCACCCTTTATGCAATTTGCATGATTTGACTTTGAGTTTTAATAATGGCCATGAGTATGACTTCAAAGTGGGCTTAATAAAGGTCCCTGGAGTTGCAGTACAAAATTAATCTCTGCATGTTATTCTTAAAAAAAATAAATAAATAAATAATTTATAAGTTTTAGTAATACGTAACTTTCTCTACCTCTAAAATAATATTTAATCCACTCTCCACTTTCAAAAGACAACCTAATCCAAATGGGTTGATCATCCTACATTATTTTAGCGTAAATATTCAGTGTGACTTTGGAAAAATTCATATTTTAAATTACACAAAAGTTCAGATTTCCAGGATAAATGCTGTTCATGTTATCTTTTTAAAATTACTAGAAACTCACAGATTAAGTGGTAAATAAACCCTCCAACCTATGCTAACCTATTAGTATTCAAATTCAGCACTTAACATCAACCAGGATTAATAAATGCTGCAAAATTGTTAGTTCATGGTACTTAATGCAATGTTAACGAATTGATCCTTTTATAGTACGTCTTTTTGTTTCCATGTCCAAAAAAAGACCCAGTTTTACTGTGACGTCTCCTCTCTTATAGAAAAGCAGCGTGTTGACGCGTGCCGGGGAGCAGAGGCGGAGGTGTCAGTCCATGAAATCATACCCGTCAAGTGAGCTGCGCAATGTGTGTGACGAGCAGACTGCTGTGGAGCCGGCGGAGGAAGGCCAGGACATCCTTCAGCAGATGCTGGAGAGGAGGTCAGAACTATTAGCACCCTATTCCTGCTGAAAAGCATTGATTGTCTGATATTAGACAAGATGGATTTGCATGTAGTATATATTATCACACAAATAGTCACCTCACATTCTATACTTTTGTAGCATTTATAGCTCCTGGAAGTCCACTTAGAGAGTTTCTTTCAACAAAAACAGGCTTTTTACTCTTTTCCAAAAACAACACCATTTACTCTGGCTATTTACTCCTTTACCTTTCAGATTTTTATATTTTTTTATAAATATCTTCATGGAACTTGATGTTTACTTTTTGATATAAAAGTGGATCATTTTGACCCATACAATGTATTTTTATTATTATTCTGTTCTACTTAAGACTGGTTTTCATGGTTATATATATATATATCTCCAAGGCATGGCAATTTTTTTATATTAGTAAAGGCATGAAACCAAATCTTTACAAGATTTATTTTATTGCAAAAAAGGTAAGCAATCATACAGAGTGTGACAAAGAGTGATATGTTGACTCAGCCTTTATACCCTAATCAAATCTGGATGCTTCCATCTCATCTAATCATACTGTGTATATTAAACAAATATATCCATTTAGGGAACCTAACTATGTCTTCTAGATGCATACCTATATATTTAATGCAAATTATTTTCTAAAAAGTCCGGTCCAAAATAACATTTCACACTTGTCTTAACAAGACATGTGCCATACCCAAACCTGTACCCGGACCAGTCACCCAGTGAGGAGTGGACCATGGAGGAGAGGTTCCGGCCACTCACCTTCCATGGCCTCATTCTGCGATCACAGCTCGTCAACCTTCTGATCCGCGGTGTCTGCTATGCTGAAAACCAGTCGGTCAGACCCCTCCTCCTTCATTCTACTCTCTTCCTCCCTTTTGTTTGTTCTCTTCCTGTATCATCACCTTTTCTCTTGCCTTTATTTCCCACCTCGAATTTCCTAATCTTACTCTATTAGTCTTTTCAAAGTAATTTTCAGATCATCCCCTTTGGTTATGCCCTATACTCTCTCACTATTACTTGAAAGTGAATATGATAATCTACTGATTCAATGTACTTAATAATTAACTGCTTCTGGTTTTATGTGTTTCATAGTATTTTATTAAGAGAGTTTCCACCATTTTTAGCAAATTTAATCAAGACAGTGTGTGGATGGATTAATAATATTGATAAATAATGTCCTAACATATTTCGACCAATTCCATAAAATAAAATCAAGTCCTGTACACTGCATTATTTCTTGCTTGACATTTTGCTTTACTCAGAAATATCGCATTGCTATGATACACACATACAGTTCTTGTATCTTTATAATCGTTCATTAAAAAAATTATTATATATATATATATATATATATATATATATCAATCAGATAACCCAATGAATTCTATTGAATGTGCATCTATAGTGTATTTTAATTCTTAAAGCTATATGTCCAAATACTGTACATGCAGATAATATTTATAAAATGTAAGACTATTTAAACTAATTTTAACTATACTGTTTCTCAACACACTTGAGTACACTTTATTTTTAAAATAAATACTTCAAATTAAATAATTGAAATTTTCATTTCAATTTTGTTATTCAGTATTACATTCAGAACATAATATTGTACAAAATCACAATTTAATCATACTTAATGACATAAGTATCAGTAGAAATGTTTTTCTTTTTCTTTTTTTCAGTATATTCTGCTGTCAACTTTAAGTCCTACATAAAAATGGACCAAAAAAAGCAATCAATACATGTAATAAAAAATTAATATAAAATATAACTTTCATTTAATTCCAAATAAAATGCTACCAAGACTCTGCTTGTTTGCGTGTAAGAATATAATTGTATTATTTCTATAGTAAGTACTCTTTTTAAAAGAATGCTTAAGTGTTTTATTTTTTCACAAGGGTCTGTTTAGCAGCATTGGCGGGAATCGCAGTAAGAAGCGTTGATCTGTTTTAACTGTCGATCTTGCCAAACACATTTGAGAGCAGCCTCTCTCTCTCTTTTCTCTACCCTCTGTAGAGTGCCTCACAACCACGGCTCTCTCATTCAGAGATGACTGAGGATTACCCACGATTCCCTGACATCCACGATCTCGACCTGGCCCTTCTCAATCCGCGCATGATTGTGGTAAAGTCCTCTTCAGGAGAATCACAGCAGTTCATAAAATAGTGCTTTGTATTCAGTTATCTAGGATGTGTGTGTGTAATAGATTTAATTGGTGTTAATTGTAAGTGTGTAAGTGCTCTTGTTGTAAAGTAAGTCTAGCAGTGATGACAGTTTGTTCAGCAGTCTCTCTCAGACATAATTACTCATTTGTGTCTTCTTTTTTTTTTCTTAATCAGGATGTGACTCCTTACATGAACTCCTGTCCATATACTGTCTCGCCAAATACACGCATCTCCCAAGTATTCAATCTGTTCAGGACCATGGGACTTCGACACTTACCTGTGGTCAATGCGGTGGGAGAGGTGGGTCTGAAACACAATCACCTAAGCATGTTGTTAGAAACAAACATCCATGTTTGAATATTGAGGCATATGCGTTGGCAGGATTTGTAATTGACTCATCCATCCATCCATCTATGCAGCTTTACAGGTTGTGCAAGAATTGTTATAAAGTGGTGTTTTGTCATCTGTCTCTATTTCTATCTCTCTCTCAGATCGTGGGAATAATCACCAGACATAATCTTACCCATGAGTTTTTAGTAGCTAAACTCCGACAGCATTACATAACAATCTAAGACTCAGTCTGCAATCAAGCAGCAAAGCTTCAGTGATGGCTTCCTCGAGGTGAGAAGATCCTGAACCCCTTCTTCAGGTCGCACCCTAAAGCCATTCCTTGTATCTGCGTGGACCTGATCTGTCCTCACACACACACACCCCCACACACACGCTCCTCATGTTAGCACTGATGCAGGTGAGGACCCTTTCATCAGTGCGGCCTGTGCTTGACCAACCTCACAGTAGCACTTTTTTTGATTTTGTCTCTGATTTCTGAATGTTTTAATAGTGCTCACCATTTCTGGGTATTTCTGAATGTTTGCTTTTGCACAAAGACTGATGTAAACACCACATGTCCCTGGTGTTCAAGGAGGAAATGTCATGAAAACTGTCAAGAACAAGCCTGGGCCATCACTCTAAAATCAAAAAGAAGAAATATTTCTGCTTATTTTCGATTATTGCTTAAAAAGTCTATTTTTAAGACCATTAAGATTGGTTTCATTGCAGATAAGCATTTTCTCTACATTACTGTACTGCCAAAATGTAAATAATTTACCATAATTGATGGTTATTTACATCAAATCTGTGCATTACTGTAATACAAATATTTTTATTTGGAATGTTTTAAAATATTACGGTAATAGACGTCACCAATATACATCATTTGTATTATGTGGCGTAACTGTAATTACTTTTTTGCAGTTAATGCCAAAAGGCTATAAAATGTTTAGTTAAATTGGGCTTCATTTACTAATCAAAAATAAACAGAATATTTAAATTTTCTTTGGTTTGGGGTGAAGTGTATTGAAAGGCTGTTTACGCCACTGAACAAAAACACAAAGGGTAGCTGCAATTTTTATTTTTTCCTGAGATTCTAAGATTAAATCTTGCAATTCTACCTTTGTAGCATGCAACTGCGAGTTTACATCACACAATTCTGAGAAGAGTTAGAAATTACGAGATGAAAACTCTCAATTGCAAAAGGAAAAGGTCAGAATTATGAGAATATCTTTTTTTTTTTTTTGGTATATATTCAGTGGCAGAAATGAGCCTCCATGAAAGTGACCTATTTTCATAAGATCTCTGTTCATTAAGGAAAGTCATTAAGCATGTGGCATTAAAGAAACATTAGTAGACCTTTCTAGGGTTCAACAATCAGATGCATATGGAATTTTATCTCATAGTCATGCCTTTTTTTTTTTTTTTTTTTTTTTTTTTTTTGACACATTTACTCTTTTTGGAAATGCAATGTGAAGTTATTCAATTCCAGTGTTTTAACAAGGTTTTAACTGTAATTGTGGCATTAATAATATTTTTGTACAGTTATTTTTTCTTTTCTTTTTTTACCCGTTCCATTGAAATGCCCTGACGTTCTTGATATTTTGTCAGGGAAGAAGGTTCTCAGGCTGTGTTTGTAATAATGAATTAATCAAACCACCTTAAAATCACTGAATTACAGGGAGTTATGTAATACATATGCTTGTTTTCATAACATAACATACAGTCATGATATTAGTATATCATAATTTGACTGTGGTTTGATTTCAAGGGACTTACAAGAGCAGATTAAATAGTATTAAAAGAAATGATGGCACATTTGTATACTACACATTCCTGACATATTTGTTTACTGTAACGTTCTTTGTTTTGTTTGATTTATTTAAGATGAAGAATATTTTGTCACCTATATGCTGCAGATATTTTAATTTATGCTTTAAAATGTTAATCTGTTGAAGTTCTTTATTGCAATGTGGAACTATCACAGTGTCTTTTTTAATGTATGTTATACAACTTTTTAAAAACGTGCTGCAGGTTTGGAGAGCCGACTAAACACTATCCTTCTGTTATAAAAGCTTCATGAACAATATGCAGATGTTATGTGAAAGTCATCAATGATCTCAATATTCCTTTGTGATATCATACACTTCATTATGGTTTTTCAGGTGATTCATTTAAGGCAAAATAAAACGTACACCCTTGTAAGACCTGTTCAGTGGAATGAGTACAGCATTTGCAAAGCTGCTTGTATATCATAAAAGGATTATGTATATATTTTGAAGATATTTAAGTTTCTACATTTATAAACATATAATGTATATGTTTATTTGTATATGTAAATATACAAACGCAACATTTTTATTAAATGTATACATGCATATATATATATATATACACACACACACACAATATGCACATTATGTAAACAAACTTATTATTAATCACAATTAATAGTTTGACAGCATTATAAATAGATTAACGTCTCGATTACGTATTGTAACCCTCGTTCCCTGAAGAAGGGAATGGAGACGTCACATCGGTGACCAACGAATAGGAATCTTGCTTCGAGATGGCAAATCAACTGCGTGTATAGAAACATGCCAATGAAATTGGCTTACGCTGATTAGCATCCAGTTGAACCCAATCACAGCGCTAGCATAAATAGGTCTGTGGATCTAGCGTTCATTAGGTTTTCGCTGAGGAGCTGAGCCGGTGACACGGCCCCCCTAGCGACGGTACAGCTCCATGGCGACGGGACGTGACGTCTTCGTTCCCTGAAGAAGGAAGGGTTACAATACGTAATCGAGACGTTCCCTTTCAATCGGTCCCTCCGACGTCACGTCAGTGACCGATGAATAGGGATCCCTACCAAAACGCCATGTGACCCTTCCAGTGTCTTGTGGGAGACTCCCAAACCCCCTGTGTTTGGTCTGTAGGATGGGGCTCAACCACAAGAAGCCAGTACTGTACTACCATAGTACCTGAAACACTGGGACGCCCGTAGGCGTACAGAAGTCATCCTTCCCGTAGGAAGTTAAGACGGATAAACATATATCATGAGATTCAATGCATATGCCTCAGGGGGTATCACTCAAGGGGCCCCAGCCCTCTAGCCATTCTCAAGGATTCATCGCATCGAGGGCCTGGCGCCAGATGGTCCGCAACATCCAGCTGCCGGGGGGACGGAGGAACTCAACAGGATCTACTGAGAAGGATTACCTGGACTATAAGTTCCCAAGCCGACCGAACAGCTCCTGCTCCGGTTCTTCAGCTATTTGAGGTGAGAACATGGGAGGATAAGAGGTCTTCAGGTCGCTGAAGAGGCCAGCCTGTGACACGGGAGCGTTCAAGAGCTGTGTCTTTTCCGCGTCACGCATGTCGGCCAGGCATAGCCACAGATGGCGTTCCTGGAGCACCATAGTGGACATCGCACGACCCATAGCCCGCACCGTAACCTTCATCACATGAGTTCTGCCAGAACTTCCGGATTGTGACCACCCTCGTGCAGGTCCTTCAGAGCCTTGGCCTGATGAACCTGCAACAGCGCCATAGAGTGTGCGGAGGACGCAGCTTCTCCGCAGGCTTTATAAGCATCACCAACGAGAGCTGTTGAATGCCTACAGGCCCGGGAGGGAAGTGACGGTTCGCCCTGCCATGATGAAGAAGCCTGAGGACACAGTTGCATCGCTACAGACCTCTCCACCTGGGGGACCCCCGTGTAGCCTCTAGCCGCACTCCCATCAAGGGTGGTGAAAGAGGATGAGCCGCTCGGTCGCTTCCTGGCAGTGAAAGGTGCCTTCCACGAACGAGTGAGCTCGTCATGCACTTCCGGGAAGAAAGGTACTGGGGTGGGTCCCTGTGCGTGAGCACGAGCTGCACCGAGATACCAATCATCCAGCCTCGAGGGTTCAGGATGGGGCGGAGGATTCCACTCTATCCCGACCCCCTTAGCGGCCCGGGCAAGCATAGCAACAAGCTCCGGATCCGTGTCAGGCACGGTCGAGCGTCCAGTGGATGCCGTCTTGGCTGACGCATCATCTCTGGAACCGTCCTCTCCTTCCGATGCAGCGGTCGACATCTGTTCGTCAGGGGGAGCACCAAAGGTGACATTCGGGACCATTGCTGGTGGACCAAGCTGCCCCAGTGGAAACTCCACTGGTGTCTGAGCACGGGCAACAGGAGGCGCTCTCTGAGGAGAGTTCCTGACCGTCACCGTAAGACCAGACCCTCCTGCCCCGGAAGTGGAAGCTCCATGGACGCTGCCAACGCGAGCCCCAGAATGCGGAAGCGGGAGAGGGACTCCACCACTTTGCAAGTAGCGGAGCCTGGTCCGCAGCTCCGAGACGTCATCTTCCCGCAATGAGAACATGGCTCGTCCACGAATGCCGCTCTAGCGTGTTCAATGCCCAGACACGTTAGGCAGTATTCGTGACCATCTGCTGGCGCCAGGTAATGGCCGCACCCAGAAACGCAAAGGTGGTATGACATCCTGTGGAAAAAAAAGACGAACCACCCGAACTAGCTCTTGCTCTTTTGTGAAAAAAGGCTCAAGCGTGCAGGGAGATGGAACGCCCGGAAGACAACAGTTGGTAAACAATTGTATTCGCCACTCGACTGGAACCACGCCGTGACTCCAGCCTCTCTGTCAGGTGAGTTGAGATGCTCAGGAACGTTTGCATGTAGCTCGGCTCCGAAGCGAAAAGCTAATGAACGCTAGATCCACTGACCTATTTATGCTAGCGCTGTGATTGGGTTCACTGACGTGACGACGGAGAGACCGACTGAAAGGGAACTAAAATGTTTTAAATGTTTTTAATGTATGGATTAATTATATATTATTTACTGCTACAATAAAATACTAAAAATAAAACCCTTTAAAAGTTTGACAATAAGAAAAATAAAAATGCAAAGTGCTGTGGAGGTGAAAAAAAACTTTCTCAAAACCTGATGCTCTTTGCAATAAGGAATACCGAGGTAAGTCAAGGATGAGTTGGTGTTTCAGCATTGCTACAGGATTAAGAAATTAATTAAATTCAATTAATTGAGACAAAAAAAAGTCAAGTCAAGTCACTTTTATTTATATAGCGCTTTTAACAATACAGATTGTAGCAAAGCACTGAACATCATCAA
>JAUCMS010000145.1:19439612-19460369 GCA_032357445.1 Enteromius radiatus | reverse complement strand
ATTATTAAATATAAAAATTAGCAATCATTGTATAATAAAATCCATAATTTCCATCACAATAAACAATATTGCGACAATCATTTTCAAAAGTTAGTGTCTTTACTACGGAGTGAAGAACATTCTTAAAAATAATAATACAAATAAAAAAAAAAAATTAATAAATGTGGTCTGTGAGAGAAGAGATAGACTTGAGTAAATCAAAGGGTAAATATCTCTTCAGAAAAGAATAACGTTTGTGAAGGGTTTTCAATAATCAACAATTTTCTCAAATTATATAGAAAAGTGTGAAAACTTTCTTTAATACATGTAATGTTATATATGTGTGATACATAAAATAAATTACTTTTACATAGGCCTATTTTAAAAAATACACACTGCATGCACACATATCTAAATCTTTAATTCATTTATTGGGATTAATTGTTTCCCAGCCCTAAAAATACAATATAATACATACCATGATGAATGCCTTGTCTGCTTGTGTTTTTAAAGACTTTTATTTTATAAAAGTCAACAGAACCAAACGCGTTCATATTGACCACAGTATGTGGTTCAAGTTGAGTCACTTTTTGACATCCATCTCAATGTACTCGAATTGAGCAAGTACGTACATACTCCGTTACTTCTTTCAGTCCTTTCATGATTCAGATCAGTGAATGAAAAGTCCTATCTGACAGAGATGATCCCGACCGTCTGCCACCTGGAGGGCGTTTTGCCTATGGTCATACATCAAATCTGCCACTTTACCTCTCAGAGCAGTGAATGAACCCTCAGACTTCCACCAGTGCTCTGACACACTCGCAGCCTGCTCGTCTAATTGGAGGAGATGTAGTTCCCGCTCGTTCTCCTGCCACTGCCATCTCACTGGATTCACACCAGACCCAAGACATCTGTTAGTGCGTGACAAGTTTCTAATAAGAGCAGCGGTCTGAACGGAGGCATTATTCATGCAATCAGGAGCGAGCCCGCTGAGCTTGTGTAACAGGATTAAGGCTGACATGGCTGGAGTTGTTTAAGGGTAGCTCAGGTGTTGATAAGCTCAGGAGTAATAAGCACCTGCAGCTGTTGGACTCATTATAGATGTGTCCTGTAATGAGTCTGATAATGGCCTTTAGAAGAGATGGCGTGGGTGGTAAACCAGTAGATTCCTTATGAATGGGGACAAGGGGCTCAATGGTGAGCTTAATGCGTTTCTGTGTTGGTTAGTTTTAAGAAATTTGAAAAATTATGAAAAAAAAACATGATTTTGTTATCCTTTTATTATCACTTTTTGCAAACAAAACCCTTTAAAATCCATTCATACTGTTTTCGAAGCATTTATTGCTAAGGAGCTACAGTTTATAAATGTCACAAAAAGAAGATTCTTCATTACTTGCACACACAGCAGACAGAATTATTGCATAATCCTCATAAATGAATGAACAATATTAATGCACTTAATTATAGTGATTTTTGCTATACAGTAAATTGTATTTTAACAGACATATTAGCACACATTACAAATATATCAAACAAATATGGCATTGCAAAATATAGAAACATTTTGTGACAAAGTTTTGTTGGCTTAATCTCCATGTTACGTTTGTTTCTAGACACGAACACAAATTTCCACACAGTTTCAGATTAACATCAATTTTGTAATATTTAATTTCATCTTTGTTTCTGTTCTAAAAACACAGTTTGCTGTCAACTATGATGACATGCAGTTTTTATGAGCTCATAAAAACAAGGCCTAATGGGCTGTCGATATGTTGATATAAATAGATTTTGTAATTTTTTAAATGTTTTTTCCCCACATATTTGGAATTAGAGATTGTATTTTGTTTTATAGGCAGCACTTTAAAATAAGGTTCCAATAATATGAAATTAATGTTAATTTAGGGATCGTTTTGATAATAACGAAGTTTCAGGAGGAGGGCTGGCCGAATTAATTAATCACAGCTGTTTCTCATCCCGTAATCAAGCTCACCCAATCACAGCTAACCTACTCGCTATAAATTCGCCCTTTCCGCTCTCATTCGCATCTCGCTTTTGCAAATCCTCCTCCTCCCCTTCCTCCACCACTCAGTCTTCCTTCTCCTCCGGGGGGCACCGAGAGCGCGAGCCGGGCACCGAACCCTGCCCTCGCTAGGGCTCAAGCCTTTAGGGTTCGGAACCTCCCGTTCTCCCGGCTCGCTCCCCGGACAGCTCGCCAAATTCGCTTTTATATCATAGCATGTTCTTATTCCCTCACATTAATGAGAAAGCACGAACTAGTGAAGTAAAAGTACTGTTACTATAATCTACTGGACCTGAGCCAAGATGAAGTAACAAAGAACAGTTATATTTTTGGTAACGTTTTACAATAATGTTAACATTAATTAAGTAACATGAACAAACAATTAACTCTATGTTTATGACAGTATTTATTCATCTTTGTTAAAGTTAGCTAATAACAATACAATCATTCATTGTTAATTCATTCTAATCACAGTGCATTAACTCATGTTAACAAACACAAACTGTGATTTTAATAATGCATTAGTAAATGCTGAAATTAGCATCAAATAAGATTAATAAATGCTGTTGAAGTACTGCTCATTCTTAGTTCATGTTAACTAATGTAAAGTGTTACCATTAGGTTAGCTCATACATTAACTAATGAAAGTTAACAGATAATATCCTGACAGAAAATAACTAGTATCTTTTACATTTTCTACATGTTTTCCCCTCCGAGTTAACAGGAGCTTTATATATATATATATATATATAAATTTCCCTGTAACTTTTACGTTGATTTGACACACAGGACCATGAAAAATTATTTATTGAAGACCAAGTCATTGAAAATTGGGCGGGAAATAGTGAAAGTAACAGGACCTTAGAAGAATTTTAACCTAAAACGTTCATGCACAACTGCCCACATGTTAAATAATTTATATGTCATAAATACATATTGTAATCTGTATCGCTCATCGTAGCTAACCTTTTTTCGAGTTGCACCCAAGGGTGCTGGAGGACCCTATGCGATCGAGTCGTCCCCCGAAACAGCCCGACAGGCTTTTGCTGCGGGTTGACATGAGGAGATCTATCAGGCGGTTCCTCTGCATCTCAAACCCATCCGAGGGGTTGCTGTCCTCAGCTGGAGCTGCTTCTTCTTCTCTGTCTCTGTCCCAGGACGAGGAAGCCGGGCTCTGCTCCAGCGCTGTGATGCTGTCCTCATAATCGCTGGCTCTCTCAGGAGCCTCTTCTGCGGCCAGGGCCTCCTCAAACTGCTGCAGCAAGCTCTAAAGAGCAGAAAGCAGTCAACGTATAGCCATTTTGTTCAAATGCTTGTTTTTTTTTTATAGCAAACTCTAATGCTTTTAGTATTCTTTGCATGCTTAGGATGATATTATTGTTTTCTGGGTCACATGAACTCTCATTCACTTTAAGGCCTTGATGAAACTAATAACATAAAAATGCACAAAAACGGTAACAGCATGTCTAAAAATAGCATTTAAAGGGACAGTAGACCCAAAAATGGAAATCATTTAATCACTATCAAGTTGTTCCAAACCTGAATGTAAAATAAAAAGATATTTTGAAGAATGTGAGGAACTGAACGTTTTGTGGGCCCCATCGACTTCCATACTATCGGGGGGATAGTATTTGGCTATCCACATTCTTCAAAATATCTCCTTTTGTGTTAAACAGAAGAAAGAAACTTGTATAGGATTGGAACAACTTACGGGTAGATCATCCCTTTAACATTCAGTCAAGCAACCTACATGCATCCATTTACACCAAAGGTTTTTAGTGTTAAAAGAGACAGAAAAGACTTGCAAGTTTCATAGAGTAAATTAAATCCAATTTCACTGCAAGTTCTCTCTATATTTATTCATTTATTTTAAGGCTCAGAAGCAGAAATACCTTCAGCTTGGCCATGTTGCTGACGGGACTGTGTCTGCTCAATATGTGCGCTTGTACATCCGTCTGGTGCCAAAGCAGGACCAGCAGTCCTGTGAGAATAAGTCCTCTGATCATCTCTGGGTTCCTCTGGATGCTGGCTCTTTCTCTCTGAACTGGCCGTCTGCCTGCTTGGCTCTTATATAGGGACAGTTGACTGTCAGGAGCTCATCCTCTATGAACTGTGTGAAGTGCATTCCGACACCTCATCTGTGATAACGTTCCTTGAGCAGATTTCCTTTTAAGTGGCTGTTTGGGGCAGTGAGAGGTGTCTCGCTGGAGAGCTGATGTGTGCTGATCGGTCTGTAGCTCAGACACAAACAGTGACCTCAGGCATCATGGGGAATGCATCCGCTGCACGAGTGGCTCACATGGTTCCGGCATCACCTCACTGATACAAACTACAACTGACTATACCATAAGGGGTTAAAACAGATGATGCTCTATATATAGGCCAGTGATGAGGACTAAAACCATGACTTTATGGAAAAATAACAAAGGAGGTAACAAAACAGAACCTTTACTTATGTGCATGTTAATCATATCTGATTTAATTTCTGATTAAAAACTGGTTAATGGACTTTTTACTATCGGCATCTAACTAAAATTAAAAATTTAAACCATCTAAAATCTAAAGTGAATATACGTTGCTTTGGCAAAGAAAAGTGTAGTTATTTTGTTGCATGATATTTTTAAATGATATATTTAAAACTGTTGTAAAAAAAAAATACTATATTATACAAATGATATAGAAAATAAAATAGAAAATAAATAAAAATTATAAATACAAACAATTACCCACACTTTACCTAAACTTTTATTATTTTTGTTGTTGTTACTGCTGTACATCAAATTTTGCAATAATATTATTAAAATGTGCTAAGAATATTTTCTATCTGAAACAATCTTTGTCGTCCCACTTTAAAAAGGGGTGTGTTTAAAAGTGGGACAGCATGCTTTGACTTATGTGGGGCAGTCAATTATATGTTATTCAATTAATAAAATGTGTGTTAAGAAAGTTAAATGTAAATATATATATATATATATATATATATGTATATCATATGTGTTTTTGTTAAATATTTGGGCTTATAAAGTAGAAATATTATTTGCTTCTGTACCATCATGGGTCCATGGCAACAACTATAATTTTTGTTATGAAGTGTTTTTATCATTACATTTGAAAAAATCCACATTTTTACCATGTGCAGAGTTCAGAAGTTAAATTTTTTTAAGCTTAGCAGTTTTGTGAGAATGTAAATTTGTTTTAATCGTTTAGGAAATTATTATATCATTAAGTCCAATTTTAACTTCGTTACATGGATATTATTATTGTTACTGCCAGAAATCTGACATTTTCTTAATAAATTATTTTTAATAGTAAAAGTTTAATATCTATATAAAGAAATATATTAAGTTGTTTTGGTCAACAAAAACATTCTATGAATAATTATATTTATTTTTATATTTATATATATATATATATATATATATATATATATATAAAACATGTGCCAAACATGTGACAACTTCAACCAATTTGCCAATTTTAGTTTGGAGTTAATTAACTGCTTTCCCCTATTCATTAACAACAATACCGAAAAGCATTTTGTTCAAAAAGTCACCACTAAACCTTATGATAACACAGGACTAAATTAAACTGATGTTGCTGAAATGTTGTGTCTAACTCGGGATAGTGACCTTGAGTTCCCTTGAGTAATGTGAAGCACTGCTGCTCTCCATGGTGCTGAAACAAGTTCAGCTGATAATGATGCCCTGAGGAGGGACCCAGGAATTCCTATGATTCCAAGGGACACTTTAATCAATTCAACCATATTGTTGTTGTCGGGCAAACTTGAAGTGCAAGAACTTTATTCTTTGTCATAAACTATCCTCAAGAGCTCAATTAACCTTATCGCATGATGATTTAAAACAGCTTATTATGTATTCAGAGAAAACTCATGTGTTCAGGTAAAAGCTTTAGAATTAGAAAAGAAAGATTTCTGAAACAAAGGCATGTGTAAACATTTATTACAACTGATCTGAATGATAATTAAATATATAATAAATATCTAAATAAATATGCACGGTTAAGAACAATTTCTGAAGTCATAGATAATAACACAGTAAAAAAAGAGGGGGGGAAAATCCAGGTAACCTAAAAATGTGCTTTGATAGTAACATCTTGTTTTTTGTCGATGTCAAAAATAGAATTTAACATGATTTAATCAAACTAAATACATTAGGTTACACCAAAAAAGTCATTGTAAGGTCAGATCAAGTAGAAATAACTTTTTTTTGCAGTGTAGAAGCTTCTAATCATTAAGACTTCACCACTTCTTAGAACCTGAAAAAAGAGAAAAAAGAGAATGCTAAGTTAGTGAACCAAAAACCTTTATTTTTTTTTATTCAAAATTTGTTATGTCCGTAAATGAAGAGGTTACCTGAGCGTCCGGCGGTGTTACAGCCCAGGGTCGACATGGAGCCGATTCTGTCCAGTTTCCGCCCGAAACACCCAGAATATTTTTTGGAGTCCTGCCGGACTGTCCTCAAGTCCCGTGCAGACAGATAGTCCCTCATGTCAATCATGGGTTGAGCTTCAAAGCGAGTTTTTCCGGGAGTATCCTCCTCTTCTTCCACTTTCATCAGTGTTTGCTCTTGAGAAGAAGCGGGAATGGACTCCTCCAGTCGCTGTAAAAGAAGCTGAAAGGGCCGCACGTGGCTCATTAGTTTGGCCTATTGAGCATTATTAAGCAAGTTTTCTAGTCTCATTCCAAACATGGAAGTGCGTATCAATAGTACGAGTTTACGATTTGGCTATAAGCAATGTGGGGTGGATGCGTATAATATACACGCCAAAGTCAATTGCGTATCAATGTCACGATTTTCTGGTTTTATCTGGCGTACCATTTATACGCGTTTTCATTAGATGATCGTCTTACCTTTAAGACATCCCTGTCTTCAGTGGTTAAGGCTGGGTTTTGTAGTGGAAACGCACTCATGAGCTGAACGCCGCAGAGTAAGAGAAGGCCGACTAGAGGAATGTCAATCGATTTCATGGTTCCTGATGTTTTTGCTGCTCTTCTGTCTCGTTTGTCGTTGTCTGTAAACTCTCTCAGCGGAGCCTCGCGCTCTTTTATACTTTAAAGTTTGACAGGCCAGTAATGTGAAGAATGGCCGCTGCATTCCGACACCTCTGTCTGATAAAGGCTGCTGTCGGAAATCAGTCCTTTAAAGCGTATAGACAAGACCAAATGGGCCATACAGTGACGGGAACACCTTATGATTTCATTATATATTCCTCTTCCCTGCAATCATTCACATCAAGTGTTTTACATGGCACTTAAAGGCAAGTTACAGTAAGCTGCGTGACGTACGGTTTTACGCTTTATCTAACTGAATAATAATTGTGTAATAGGCTAAATATTGCAATTAATAATAATAATAAACACTGCATAATATTAGCGGCGAGCAGTTAATAGGCTGAAAATCTATTATAATACATGTTAGAATGTATTAATTGTGAACATTAATCAACGGTCTCAAGATTTAGTCAAGGTTTAGTCAGTTTTTGACTAAATAAACGTTTAATTCGCTCCTCAATAATAGGCTGTTGTTAAGTTTAGGTATGATTAGAGGTAACACTTTATTTTGATGGTCACTTTTGAACAATCTGTTGACAATAAGTAGCTTTGCACCTACATGTCAACTAACTCTCATTATAATATTAGTAATTAATATCTGCTAACTCTTTATTGGGATGGTCTCCCAAAAGACTGACTATAAGTAGCTTTGCAAGTAAATATCAACCTATTCTAACCCTAACCCTACCAGTCTACTAATACTCTGCTAGCACTCTATTGAGAGTTAGTAAATATGTAGGTGCAATGTTATTTATAATCAACAGAATACGTTAAAGGGACCATCAAAATAAAGTGAAACCGCAATTTTTTAATAATTAGAATTGGTCCTTATTGACAGACGGAGATGAGTCCATATACAAATCTTTTTTATCAGTTTGTAGTTTTATCAGATCGGGTTGACTTTTTAATTGTATGTAATAGACGGGTGACGTGTACATTTGGACCATCTGCTGCTGTGCTGACGCACTGGTCAACTAGAAAGATTTAATTGAGACATTTGTAAAGCATAAGCAAGAGGATGATAGTC
Source organism: Enteromius radiatus (assembly GCA_032357445.1). Lineage (NCBI taxonomy): Eukaryota > Metazoa > Chordata > Actinopteri > Cypriniformes > Cyprinidae > Enteromius > Enteromius radiatus. Next base: position 19,452,272 of record JAUCMS010000145.1, on the reverse strand, counting down.
AAAAATGCTCATTAAGACCCTATGGGTGCGATGTGTCTTCCTGCTTCCAAATATATTTGCAGTATTATTTCGTTTTAGAAAATGATTAGAAGCAGACTTGAATAAAAGTTATTTCTTGGCATCAGTGTTTCGTGAAGGTGTCCTTTAACATCCATGTAACCTTTCCACAAAAGGTTATTCACAGTTCAACTAGACCTACAACACTCCCCGGTCTCCCGTACATATATGTGTATCACAGAGCTCATTTAATGCGCTGGAATCACCCTGCTGATTTAACTTCATCTCCAGTTCATAACAAATATGGGAAAACGGGACAAAAGAGCTACGGTTGTGTTTTATTGCTTATAAAGACAGGTTATATTGTGCAGATACCTTGCATTGTTAGTAAAAATTACCAACAGTTTAGCTGTCCTACTTTTCAATAAGTTCTACTTTTACAAACCCATTTAAAGAATTAAATACGTCTGTCTGTGACGCATAGAGCAAACAACTGAGAGCAGTGGGGTTCCCTACACGATTAGAAATGACGTAAAAGGAGCACCCAGTGCCTAAAAACTTACGCCAAGGGGTCCTGAAAGAGTCCATATGTGACGGGATGGGAGTGAGAACTTGTTGGAGCATATATAGACAAACAAACTACAGGCTGGATTATATAACACCTATAACTGAAGAACAAAAAATGAAAGTGTTGTTGTGAAATATATATATATATATATTTAATCAACCAGTGTATTAATTTACTTGTTCTATTTTGTGTTTCTGGTTCATACCTAAATTTAATAGATGTCACCAACAGATTTGCATTCATGTTAATAAATCATAGATGTGATTACAGTAAATTGGAGTGGTTCCAGCATACAATGTAAAAGGCTCATCATATTTTTTTCCCTCATGAAAATCTGAATAAGCGTTTCATTTGTCAAAAACTTAGTTTTTGATTTTTGCCTGATGCATTTCTTTGTCTATTTTAACGAAAGAAACTATTTATTAACCTATGCATCATGTTAATGCATTATAATTAGCATATATGCATTAGTTTACCTTCAAAGTTCATTGTCAAATTTACTCACTTTAGTTTTAGACCACACTGACACACACGTTATGCAAAATATTTATTTTGCAGCAATATACATTATCTATAACACGGTTAGATTTATAGAGGACATAAATAAATACACAAATAAATAAATAGATGCAACATTACAAAGCAGCAGTCATGGAATCTTCAAAAACAAAACTATTTACATGTCTAAATTTTAAATAAATAAAGACCAACACATACAGCATCACCTGAACACAAATCTACGGTAAACTTTCAGTCAACAATTATTTTCTTTTATTCTTTTTGTGCCTGCCAGAGTGTGTCAAGTATTTCAAAGTCCCAACCTGCAAGAAGTGACATGACATGAAGTAATAAGACATAACTTGTTTTATTTCTAATACGCGTTTGAATAATGTTCCATGTTTATATCTGGCCAAGATGACCTAACATCTCCTAACATACCTCCGCCTAACACCCGAGTCCGCTAAAAGACCCGATTCTTTCGAGTCTGACCCCAAAGCAGCTCCTCAGCCCGCCTTTCTTGAATCGACTCCAAGAGCGCTTGGAAGTGGACAGTAAGTCGCCCAGAAGACGCTCGATGGCGCTATCTTTTCCCGCCAGCGCTGAGTTGCGCGCATCTGAATCCCACATTTGCTCATCCAGCGCGCTCTTCTCGGATCTCGCATCTTTCTGCTCCATGACTGACTCCTCCGACTCCGCAAACGGCGTGTTCACTTCTTCATCTAACAACTGCCTAAGACTCTGCTGTAAAACATGCATACATATACACGATTAGTCAGAGTCTAATAAACGTTTAAGAGTGAGCTAAGGCTGAAAGCCTCACCTGTAAACTGGTGACTGGTTTGGCACCGACCAAGTTTAAAAGTAGAAGTGAAGTCACGCAGAAAACAGTGATGTTGTTGGCGATCATTGTTGCTGAAGTGGTGTGGAGGTGGTGGATGTGCGCGGCTGCCTTGACTCTTCGCTCGTACCCAAGCACCGTGTCCAGGTGCGCGCTTTTATTTCGCCGGGGAAAATCCAGCAAACCGTACGGGGAGGGCTTTTCGTTTTCATGAGGATCCCACCTCGTTGACCGAACATTACGATGGTGACGTGCAGGAGGCTCCTTCCAATTTTCAAAGCATTTGATGTCAAGTGCGCAGAACATCATCTAGTGTTTTATCATGGGTCTACAGCATCATTGCACATCCCAGTGTTTCTTACGGAAAGCTCCATCCAAATCAGTGTGTCCAATACTTTGTGCATTTAGTTAAAGGCTAGCACACATTTCCAAAGCAAGTTGCCTTAAGATTAAGAAATAGAATGTTGTACCTGCACAAAAGCTGGCATGTGTTTGGGTATTTTGATTCACAATAGTTCTTAAAATGCTCTTATATTGTTAGCTCAGCATTCAAAAAGTCAACATGTGACTGAAACGTTTACTTTGTTGCCTTATTGTTATTTTTTTCAGTAAATTTTTATCTTTAATTTTTGGTGAAATGTGCAAATTGTTTCAAGTATTCCTTTTTGGGAGTTTTTTTTTTTTTTCGTCTATGCCAGATTGTTTTGAAGGCATGGTGAGTTTCTGGCTGAATTCCTGTTTTTAAAATGTGGCGTGAAGCAAAACATCCCTCTGGCTATAGCTAGAACCTCATTTGACTGTTTCATAAACTCTGAAAAACACTGGCAGTATATGAAGGTTTTGATGGCAGCATAGATGCAAATAAGACGTCCCACAGTCCTGTAATTTACCCCCCTCCCCAAATAGTTTCATTTCTGCAGAGAAATAATCATTGTAGTTGAATTTGTTCTAGATCATTAGAGGTGACATCATGGTGCCTTGGAAGCCTGCCTGAGTTTCCTTAGGAGGTAAAGCCATTGTCTGTCGGTTTAGTTTGCTGGATTTCAAGCAGCCAGTGTGTGGTTAACTCTCAGTCTGGGAAAGTCTTCTCAAAAGAGATCCCGCACTTGTTCTCAAGGCAATGTGAACGCACAGCTGTGGGATTTTTATGTAGTGATGCAAAAGCTTCTTTACACACAAAGATGACTCAACAAAACAGAAGAAATGTCTTTTCATAAAGCTTCTGACAATAGAAAGAACCACAGAATCCAAGTTTTATGCTGTTTTTCCCATATGGCTTTGTGGCCACCTGTATTTGGTAAATGTTTGGGTAACACTTTATTTTGATAGTCCCCTTTAGACATTCTACTAACAGTGCAACTACAGTACATGTCAACTAGCAGTCATTAGAGTATTAGTAGACTTAGTAGACTTAGTCCACAGGTATATGTCAACTTCTACTACTAACCCTAAACCTACCCATGCAGTGTACTCTAAGAGTTAACAGACAGTTAGTTGTGAATTAATGAGAATAAGTTGACATTAGTGGTGGCTCCAGGATTTTTTTTGTTGGAGGTGCTGTTTGGGGGTGGGGGGCACGAGTGCCGGTGTGGAAATACATAAAAAATGTAGTTTTCACTGAATTGAAAAAACAAAACATAACTTACGCTGTACATAAAAAAATGATAGCTAAAATTTAGGCGTTCATTACTTTCTCTAAATTAAATTAGTTGTTTTTTAGCACCCCATCTGAACTGTAAGCTCCCCCTTAGCACCCCCAACAACAACAAAAAAAAAAAAAAATCCTGGAGCCGCCACTGGCCCCGCATCATGCGTGAGGACAATAAAATAGGCTATTAGCTTACTCATTGATTGTTTTTAAAACATTTTTAAAGGTCTATTAATTTAACAATGAATTATAGGCCTAATTAAAATAATTAATATTGCAGTCGAGGTCTGTATTCTTGCCCGCGGGACCCGACCAGGGGTGCGTTTCCTGAACAAAGATGTAACTCGCTGATTAACCATCATAGTACGATGCATTGTTTTGGAAACGAACTAGCTACACACGACTGTTTCCCGAACACGGCCTCATCTCCGTCGTTTGAACCACATTAGTTCAACAACATAGGGCCATTGTTAATGACGTCACACGCATGTGGTGGAGGAATAACTTATGCTATTTAACTGATTAGAGATCTCCAAGATGCTGCTGTATTGAACATGACACATATTGACTAATGTACTATTTTTGTTCACTGTCATTTTGATTTATTTGATCTTTGAATAATCGCGCGTTCCCTCTTACGTCATACTCCGGGGTTCCCTTGACCATTTGTGCACATGCGCACTTTTCATGCGAACGTTCGTTTAAACTATGCTTTCGGGAAACACCGAATCTTTGAACTGTGCTGGTAACGATGAAACTTGCGACCACAGTAGACTAACCATGCTTTTGGGAAACGCACCCCAGATTTTGTGTGCTGCGGGATTAAAGTCCCGAATAAAACGCATTAACTCTGTTGTAATTTGGGCGGTTTAATGTTCCCGGCATCATTTCAGAGAATAAAATAAATACAGTATGTAGTAATATTTTGTGCAGGCTACACTTTTTTATAGTAGCAGAGATTTAAATGTGAGATTCTTCTCATGTTTTTCAGAAACCACAAAATAAATTTTAAGGGAATAATTTAAGACAGTTAGCTATACACTGCAAAATATTTTTACGGTAATTTATTAATTTTTACGGCAGCTGAGGTTGCCGAAATTCTACCGTTAAATAATGGTAAAACCTTTATTTCTTTTACGGCAAAAAATTGTACACTGTAAAAAGAAATCCGTAAAATTTACAGTAAAGAAACCGTAATATCTGATATAATGTTAATATATACCAACCTATTAAAGTAGTGAAATCCATTTTTTTACCTTTGAAATACACTGATAAGCTCTAAATGCAGATGGTAATGAGAAAGTCATGTGATGAACCAAAGCTCATCACAAGTAGCTTTTAAAAAGTAAAACATACAGAAGGTGCTCAGTGTCATTCACACAAACACTAAACACCATCATGGTAAGAATTATTAAACTAAAATTTGAAATAAACATTCATTTAACAACATTACACGTAACATACAACCCTAATAAACATAACTGATACAAAAAACTAAAAAGAAACAAACAAACAAAAAAAAAATTATTACAAACTAAATTTAAAATGCAATGCAGGGAATTCTGGGAATGTCAGTTTACGGTGTTTCCCTTTAAATTTAACAGGAATTTACCATTAACCATTTAACAGGTTTTTACCGTAGCATTTTCCCTGTTTTTTACCATTAAATTCACGACCATTTTTTTTACAGTGTATAGCGTTTTCAGTATATGTTAAAGTATATTTGTGTCTGGTTAATTGTCTCAGAGAATATGCACAGTCAGTTTTTTACTTTCACTTTCTCTATAGTGAATTGACATTTACCATCTTGCTTAAAGTTTGCGCGTTGCTTGCTTGTGATGCTTGACCCCTTCCCCATAATATAAGTTGTTTATAAGTGACATATATAGGCACTTTTTTATGTGATACTGAAAGTTAAAAAACTGAAAATTCATTTGGAAATCCTTGAGGGGGCTGTGCCGGGGCTAAGCCCCGCCTTAGCGCCGCCACTGGTTGACATGTAGATACATGTAGTAGTAGTATGTCTAAGCTGACTATAAATAAAGTGTAACCAATGTTTGAAACACATTATAACTCCAACCACAAAAATGTACAACACAAATCTTATTACAATGGAAAACAATAGAAATGCGTTCTCAAACATCTTGACTTTGTGGCTCTATCAAAACATTGCCTTTGGTTCTGGGCCTGGTCTTGGGCCATATCAACATCATCTTAGGCAATAGTGAGTGATTTTGTGGCTAGTCCATGCAACCAATGGCAGACAGCCAAAATATTTGGGAAACCTGTTTGAAAATAAGCATTGTTTTCACAGTCGCTTTGGTGATGCCAGTGGCACAGAAAAGCTTTAACCCATCATTGTCCCTCATTACTTTCACATTGTCTGCTGGCTGTGGTTTATTATATTCTCTCATATTTCATTTGGGCAGCTCTTAACTTCGAGCACAGTTCACTGAGCACTGCTCTTTCCCTGATGAGAAGCCAATGGGGCTAATTAAGATTTTAATGACAGGCTGAACTGCAGTCTGTTCCAAATGTCATTTATTTGCTAAAGAGATCACATTTATAACATATAACAAATGTGTTACAAAGACAATTATCAGCAAAATCCTAATAATTTAGTATTTAGAATTACGTTTTTTTTTTGTCCTTTTTAAAAATGTCTAATTTCAACATAAGCCATGTTAACATCACAATTAGTCTTTACAATTTTTATAGCCACATGTCATTAGGCTTGCAGAGGGAAGGATATCTTCCAGATGGCCTCCGACCTGTTTTCCTAATAGCTGCACTAGATGCCGATGGCCGCTAAAATGCTAATCAGTCCCTGTTTGCCTTCATACTGTGCTCCAGTGGAAAGCTAGCGAGAGATCATCAGTCAAGCCCTGGCCACCTGTCCTCCTCATGCTGAGAGGAAACCAGCCTCGGGCCTTTATTGGTTTGAGCCAGGCTTCTCGTGATGTTCAACCTAAACCTGAGTATAGCCAGCGGCCATGTTAGAAGGATGAGATACATTTATCTTAAAGTTTCTACCATGAGACACAAATGGAAATGTTTACAGGCTTTAGCTGCTCACAGGCTGTATGTTTGAGATCACTCCTCACAAAAGCAGTTTAGCTAAATTAAAGAATCAATACAGGTTAATGACAAGGGTTTTTTTTTTTTTTGAGACTAAGACAAGTTGTTCTCCTGTGAAGTATTATTAGTGCCGTTTAGTGTAAGCATTACTTGATTTCAGTAAACTCCATTAAATCTAGCTGTTATTAACTTGCAACATGCTAAGAACAGATACTTATCATAATTTTATGTTAAACTTGTCATACTTTAATCAAAAATATTTATTTATTATAAAGACCATGTTATTTATCTATTTCTCTGTGTGATTATTTATTTATTTACGGCAATTTAATTTTTCCCAAACTAGATATAATATGCGATTTGTCCAAAATAATTTTTATGCGCATCCAAAATAAAAGTATTTGTTTACATAAATGTGCGTGCTGTATATGTATATAAATACATACATGTAAATACATATAAATATTTTCTAAGCTAATATGTTTCTATTATTCAAATCCGTTAAAGGATTGTTAGGCAGCATTAATTCAATCAACTGGAACTGGGAACACTCCCCATAACACACGTTTTATTCCTTACTTTGTAAGAAGAATGGCATCTATGCTAATATTAGTGTGTTTCTTTCTTATTACGAGACAACTGTAGCAACCCTGATATAGTCTGTATCCAGATCAGATGGTGAATCAGCACATAGAGATGACCTCTACAGCCCTGAACATCAGTGGAGACCAGGACATCTAGGCCACGTTAATACAGGACTGACAACCGCATTCTGCTGCTGCGTGAACGTGACCCTAGATGAGCCCCAGAGAAAGATCTCTAGTGAAGACCTCGACTGCCACTGGGACAAGATTGAGTCTGGTTCTTTGACACCGTCACCCCTGGCTTGCTTATTTGGGGACACTTAATTAATCTGATCAATTTTCTTTTGCAGAGATTGCACTACTTGAACTGAACTGATCTGGAAAATGAAGTCTATATATTCAGTAATGAAATGCCTTCAACTGAAAAGGGTTTCATCCTGCATTGTTCATTACAGATATTCTATTCTCCAGTTACTGTTAAGTGCTTTGACACAGTCTGTATTGTTAAAAAGCGCTATATAAAGAAAGGTGACTTGACTAATATTATTAGTTAGGTTTAAACAATGTCTTATCCAAGCAATATGACCATGTGAAGGGATAATAGAGTTAAGAACTCTGACTCTCTTTGTAGTCACACGTATACATGTCCACCGAAAGAACCTGCAGATGATAAAACACAGGACAGCCAGCAGCACCCTCAATCTCACTGAAACGCCACTCTTATCATGGGACCTAGTGGCAACAAAGCAAGTATATTACCGTAAACGAACACTCAGGAATCACGCCATATCAGTAAATAATGGACAACAGCAGCTTCCCGCTTGTAATTAAATGAGGTCATATGGCAGATTTATAGTGCATATGCAAATACAATCAGTTCTCCTCAATTTCACAGAGGTGTCCTACCCAGAGCAACCACCAGTGTAGCTAACAACATGTTAAGACAGCTTTAAGGTATCTTAATACCCACAGTCTTCACTTTGTTCATCAGTTATGTAATATAAATTCAACTTGCTTTCTAATGTGATGACTACATATTCTTCTCCTCCATATTTTGTGGTCACTATATAATGATCAATGCTCTGAGTCATATTTATGTAGGGAATAAACTTTGTTGTATCCTTCACTTTCAAGTTCATTAACATCTAACAATCTTCTGTTTTACCCGAATTGTTGCCTCCTTCCCAGCATCCCTCCCACATCCCTTAAATGACATCACAGAAGACCCGTGCTCCTGCATTTGTCCAGCCCAGCGCATTCCAGATGACTGACAGCACTCCACCATCAGCTACGGGATATTTTAGTAAAGATAAGACCAGGCTTAGACCTAGTTTGATAAATTTAGCCTTGCCCTCTGCTATAATTAACTCACCATGCAAATAGCATCAAAGTTTTGCATGACAACGTTATCAAGTCAATACAAGAAGGAAATATCTTGTCACCCTTCCCATTATCTGTTCAGATGGGTATTCAGTGTTTTGATGCTTTGCAGTTCCAAGAATGTTTCCTATGGTTGCTGGTACATAAGGTGTTTTTGGGGATGCAAGGTTTTTTTCTTTCACCGAATCAAAAGAGTTCGCCACATGTTTTTATGATATTCACTTTCTTATGCATTTTCTTGGCATCTGTGGTTCTGTGAAGAACATTCATAGATTCTTTCCATTCCACAAAAGCACTTCTGTAGTGGAAAAAGATGTTTAAAATGTTCTTCACACTAAAGGTTCTTTAAGAACTGTATTTTTCTATTGAAATATTCTTTATCACTCTGGTTATTCAATATAAGTGATAGCACACCTCTCCAACTCACATGCTTTGGATCTGAATCTACAAATGGTTCAACGGTGCTGAAGTTCAAGTGCTTAGGTAATAGTGATGTGTGCTTTAGCATTGCTAAATTAGCAAACACAACAAATGGAGGGGTAAAGTATACATTCTATATCTCTCTGTTACCTTGCTTTAGCTTACTATAATGAATTCCACTGGAAATCGACTGTTTGCATTTTCTCACAGACTGCCACAGTAATGTGGGAAATATCCTGCCCTGAAGCTGGAACAAGCGCGTTACTTATTGGCCTTTAATGGGTAATAGTGTTGCTTTTAAAGGTCTCCGTCTTTGGGTGTCTGAGGGTGTTTTGGAAAAGTTCAACATAGATGATAGAGATAGTAAAATCACACTATTCTTTCACATAACAATACAGTTTGAAACTGTTTATTAGAATAACATTCTTATTAATTTCACCCTTAGAAATAAAACAAAATTGGTCAGTTATCCTAAAAACATATATAAATTTATGGGCAGATCATGCTAATGTTAATAAACATCTTTAATTTATTTTCCATTTTTGTATAATAAAAAGTTATGGTAGACAGTGATGCCATAAAGAACCATTTTTGGTTCTCTTTCATTCCTTTTTATAATCTGGGGAACCTTTTTTCACCACAAAGAACATTTTGTGAGACAGGTGTTCATTATGAAAACCATTTAGTCAAAAAAAAAGGCTTTTCTTTATTTTTAGGAATGGATGTTGGGTCAAACTTCATGTCCCAAAGCAAAACCAGAACAAAAGGTGTAATAACCTTTATTTAAATATGGGATAAATTATAAAATAAATGAGGTCTTCAGTAGAAAGGAGTAATTTCTCCCACTGTCTTGCACTTGTCATTCAAATGAATGACATATTCTATCCCAACATGCATCCATTAACTGTCCTTTCAGCTTCATTAAACTGTCTTTGCTACTTTGCTAACTTACTGACAGATATCAATGACTGTCCGTAGGGCTCGGGTTCCCTGCGGAGCTACTGTTGGCCAAACAACAAAAGAAAAAGGTTCTAGCCGGGGTAAAAGATGCATTGACATTTTACAAGGTTGTTTTTTGGATGATTATATCTCAGGGACAGTAGGGGGAAATTCATTTGGTCTGAAAGTGTTCTTTATTTTCCGAGCGCTGTTTCTCTCTTTACTCTTTTGCCAAGTCGATAACCAGCAGCTACATTATAGCCTTGCGTAATTAGTCTTATAATTAATCCTGTTTTTAATGAACAGATTTGAAAGATTTTATAAAGCAACATGCTGGTGAAACCCTAATCAATCACGGCTCCATTGTTATTCAGTGAATGTATGAGGTATGACTACCTTTGAAATCCAACCAAATACCCAGAAGCACTGGCTGTGCCATTCAGACCTGGAAAGCCAGCGAATGGCATTAACACGAGCCAGAGTTGTAAGGAGTGATCTGCATATTTGCTTGTTGTTTTGTCCGCTCACGCTGGAGCTGCTTGCTCTATCTGCCCCACGGCACTGCCTTTTTTGGGGTGGAATGTGTCAGGCCCCTCGGAGCTACGACCCCCCAGATACCTGTCAAAGCCATGGGTATAAAGCACAAAATCAGATTTAGAGTAAATATCAAATCTGATCTGAGGTTGTTGTCCTGACTTATCTATGCTTTTCAGAATATCATAATCTTAATTCAATGTATTATATTGTATTATATTGCTCCACTTAGGACAAAATGTGATTTAATTGGCTTTGTCCAATTTTAACATGGCTTGATATTAGTTTAGAGCATTGAAAATAATTAAGGGTTAAAGGCAGGTTTGAAAGCATTTATATAACATTTATATATATATATATATATATATATATATATATATTTCATTTTACAGTATATTCACAAACTACAAATTATGAAAACTTTAACTCATCAAAAACTTTTAAAGGTTTATAAAATTCAACTTCACGCAGGAATTGTAGGTTAAATACTTTTATTTAATTTTATTTTTATACAGTATATTCCTGCACTACAAATGATAATATGGTAAGTAAATTATGACAAATTATTGTTTTTAATTTAACTCATCAAAGTATTATTTTTTAAAGGTATATGAAATTCAACTTTAGGGCAAGTAGGAACAGCATCATTTTATTTCAAAGGTTGGTTGTTAAAAATACTGATTTTATTTTACTTTAATGTTTCATAATGGTATAATCCAACATCCTAAGTAAGTCACAACAATTTTTGATGTAATAAAAGTTTAGATAATTTATAAAACCAAATAAATGTAATTTTATTTTATTTATTTTTTTACCATGTATGCACTCTAAGATTGCATTGCTTATGTGCTTACAAAGTAGAATGGTGCTTATAATTCTTCTGTAGGCAGAAAAATAAGTTGGTTATGAGATCATGACTTATTGACCAACTTAAGACAAATGCCTGAAGTATAATTTGAAATCATTTTCCCTGTGGATCGAAAGCACACTCAGACAGATGAACTGATATTAACTAAACGTTCTTTTGCTTCCAAAGCATTATTTGGACAGAGGTACTAAACAGCACCGTCTCTGAGTGGTTTCCATGGTGACGCTGCTTCATATTCCTAGAAAAAGGTTGCCTGGTTTATTGCACTGGCCTGAGCAAGGCTTAACTTTTTGTGCTCAGGCTGGTAACCAAACAGCACTGCAATGCCTGACTGTATAGTACATACAAACGGTTTGTTCAGAGGAGACAAATTAGATTTATAAAACCCCTAACCATAAATATAAAATAGCACTAGTGTCGCTGGCCTCTATAAACACCATTGTGATGTTGGGAATTTGCACTCTATATTGCCAAACTATACATGCAAGCCAAAGCTGGCATTCTTTGCACTTCTTCATATGAGTTTAGCTCCTAACAGGCAATGCTGCTGCTCGGTGTGGGCTGGGGATCATACATGAGCGCGCAGAGCGAGAGAAGAGGTCTGCCCCCGTGACCAGCACATTATCTGCTGGAATGTGAGCCCAGTCATTTCCAATAATGATTCTGCCAGCTTCCACACCTCCAGACAAGTGAGTGTGGGTGACATGAGGGAGGGAGCTTGAGATGCTTGTCAGCTTGACTTCCAAGCCCCTCATTCACTGTAATGTGATGCAGAGGTTAATTGTGGAGCTGTGTAATAAGTGCTGCCTCTGACGTCAGTAAATAAAAGCTGGGGAACATCTGATGAATCCCTTTCTGGACTGCTGAAACAATCGTTGATTTTATCTTTAGACAACAGACGTGTTTTACTTAACCATCTCTGTTGTTATAGTTCACAGAGTTTGTGAGAAGTGTGTTTAATTCTACTGAATGTTTGTACTTCAAATGTTAAAACAAAACAAAACAATGTATTTGCAGATAATAATGAAATAATAGGCCACTAAAAGAGTTTGCATGGCCCTTACATGTTTCTTAGCACTTAAGTAGGCTGATTAAGTTGTTGAACAGTGTTGAGCACATTTCTTGATGAAACTAACTGGTGGTGGTGCTTGTTTATCATTTAATGTTTCTATAAAAAACGGGGCAAAAAATTATTTAATTTATTTAAGATAACAAAACAACTACGAATTCTACTACTAATAACAATATAAAACACACTAAGTATTAATGAGCTGCAGGGTTCATGAATATTAATCACGTAAGATG
>JAUCMS010000145.1:19397288-19415380 GCA_032357445.1 Enteromius radiatus | reverse complement strand
AATTGTTTCTTGTCTAGAAAATTCTTCTTGATTTCAGAATTTTTAGATATTTTGGCTGGAAATAAGACAAAAAATCTCGTCTTAGAAAGCATTTTTTGCAGTGTAAGTATCACATTTGCATGTTCAAAGCACTCTGATGTTGGTTTATGGTCACATTTCATGCAAGGAAACAAATAAAATATATATATATTTTTAAATTTTACGATTACATTACTTATTAGCTTTTAATTAAAGTCACAAACCCTTTCATTCTAGTATACATATGATAATATACTACTCCATATATGCTACTTCTACATTTTCTGTCACAATCTACCACAAAACCCTAGGTTGGGAAACTCTGGAAAAAATCTTTTTGACCATATTAATAAGATGCTCTTTGACTCTGGTTCCTTCTCTTGCCATTTTTATGTGACAGGGGCAGATATGGGCAGCTCTCTGGAGCAGGTACGGTCACATACCTGTGTTTTAGCCTGTCTGAAAAGTGTTTCTTTCAGCGCCTCCGACTCTACCGAGGTGCTAAAAATGTCTTTAATGTCATAGGGCTCCTCGCCAGCCTTATGGAACTCCAGGCCTTTGGGGAAACCAGCCAGAGGTTCCAGATCTAATAGGCCTGCATCCTCCTCAATACACCTGTACCGGGATAGGGAGGGGAAGGACCCTCAGTTAGCCCAACAACCGCAGTCTAAATATTGGAACTGGATGCATTTGAGGAGCATGCAGTGGATGAGATGGTGGCAGAACATGGAAAATATAAGTGGTCATCACACTAGCGGACGAAAGCACAAAACAAATGTACATTGCAGTTCACGAGCTCTATCTGTCTCTCTGTCCATGCATTGAACGAGATGCTGGGAAGAAAAAAAAAACGAATAAGCCTCCCTTTTCCAATGAAATACTGATCATTGAAACATTTAGGTGCCAGTGGCATTCCGGCAGAAATTCGATATAGGATGAAGACAGTGATGGAGAGAACAGAGATGCTAAACTTTTAGAATTCCATTGAATTGTACGAGTGCAAAATTGCTGTTCAAACGGATTGTTTTCTTTGTTTAGGCAAGCCAACGTTTCAATGATTAAACAGACTGATGACTAGATGCTGATTAGTTGTGTTAGTTGAAGATGACTGACAGATAACGAGGGATCATGGGAGCAAACATCATGGAAACATTGAATGTTGATTCAACAACATCTAATGGCTACAATGGGTCATATCGAGCAGTGATCCACAGACGCTGTTTCACAATCTGGTGAGCTTAAGAAACTTCCTTGTGCCTTCTAGGACAGCATTCGGAATTGATTTAGAACATACAGTAGGCAGAAACTTAGCATTCTGGAATTGCCTTCTTTATCAAAGATACGTATATTTAAGCCTTCAGGAACAGTTGTTGTTAGTAGTGTTTTTTTCTTCAGTGAAAGTGCACCTGTGCAGCTCACTAGGTTTTGGAACAGATCTGTGGTGCTGAATGCCTATTGTGCTTCTGTTGGCTTGTAATGGTGTTGTACACAATCAATTTCCATTCTCTACAACTTCTGCTCTTAAATAAACACTCAACCAAAACTGAATCCCTTTCACTTTATAAAATGTAACTTTACAAGATTATAAGTAAGCCAAAAATGTTGAATAATTGCAATATTAAAAAGTATTTCATGCTCACAAATGCTGCATTACTTTAATCAGAAATATAGCAAAAACTACTTAAAAATGCAAATTTAGGTAATGGTGTCAAACTATTAATCACAACTAATCACATACGAAAAAACATTTGTTCACATACTATGTGTTTGTACTGTGTATATATATATATATATATATATATATACATACATTTAAAAATTATTAAAAATATAAACTGTATGTTGGATTAATTAGCACTTATTTTAATATATTAAAATAAATAAATATATTTGATATATTTTCTTATATTTTACAATCACACGATCATTCAGAAATCATTGCTCTAAAAGTATGTATTATTATTATTGTACATAACTATTTTGCATAGTTATGTTCATACTGTAATTATTGAACATAATTCATAATATTACTGTTTTCCTATATTTTTGATTAAATAAATGTAGCCTTGACTTCTTGAACATACAGTTTATATACATATTATTAAAAAGCCAGATAGCAGATTTAATTAATGATAAATAATATCTACTCATACTACTTTCTTAAAGTCAACATGAGATCCGAATTGACACTCTTAATGCTTCTGTTTACTGTTCATTTTCTTTCTTTCTTTCTTTCTTTTATTTCACATTTAGTTACAATAAATTGAAAAGCATGTATCTTTTGCAAGTTTGAGTGTTGATCTAGGTGAAAGTTGCCCTGTCGAAGCTCTTCAGGTGTGTTTGGCTGACCTGCGAGTGTGTTCGTAGGACATAGGGAGAGGGGTTGGCTCCTCATCCTCGTCATAGGTGCCCTGCACCATAGTGGCGGGAGAAGCCGTCTCGTCCTGGGACTTTTCTGTCAACGAGCCTTCCTCGTCTTCATCGTCTCCCTCCATCTCCTCATCTTCCTCCTCCAGTTTTGAGGTGGTGTGAGCATGACTCTGAGGCTGTTCTTCCTCTGTCAACTCTGACCTGTAATGCAAACACACACCATTTAGTTTTACATATGGCCATTTTCACCATCATTTTGATGCTTTGAATTCAACAGGGTGATTTTACTGCTGTACTTTTAACATCTCTATATGTAAACAACATCTGTTATTACTGGAGAGGCTCTTTGCAAACAAAATGAATTAAAACACCAATTTGAATACTTGGATTTTGAATACTGAATATTTGCTGATATGTAAACACAAAAGGTCACAGCAATTTTTTTGTTCTAAATCAGGATTACAAATCACAAAAAATCCAAAATATGATCTTACATAACCAGCTACTGATTTAAATGATCCTTAGAAGTTGCACTGAATCAAACAGAGCCACAAAGCTTTTGAAAATGAATGAATGTAAATTATTTGTAAATCATTTTTGGTTCCACAAAGAACTCTTCAGTTCTTTAAAGAACCATCTCTTTCTTACATTTTTATAATCTGAAGAACCTTATTTTACCACAAAGAAGCTTTTGTGAAACAGGAAGGTTCTTCAGATGTTAAAGCTTCTTTATGAAACCATTTAGACAAAAAAGGTTCTTCTATGGCATCCTTTATTTTAAAGAGTGAACGCTCCTGTCTTACTGTATGTCTTTTTGTCTGCAAATGTGGTTGCACATTTTAGAAATTCCTTAACCAAATGTCTAATGACCACTGTGATGAGTTTTTATCCTCTTAGGCAATGGAGACAACTCTGACATCTAACTACTCCTCCCAAAATACATAATAAAATAATAAGCTCCATTGTGGTAATTCTCTCATCATAATCTAACTGCCAAATATCAGCAGTGCTGTGCTGCTCTCTGGGTTGCCATCCATCATTTGGGACTGGGCAGTAATTCCCCCTGCCTGGCCGGAGCTCGAAAACACAGATCCACGAATGACAAACACACCGTCTTTGCAATTAATGACAGACGTTTTCTTGCGAGCGTGGCAATGATGAATTGGCTAATTTCAGAGAGGCGAGACCGAGCGAGCTAGACAGGTCAGGAGCAATCATCATGGTTTGTCTCATTGCCACCGAGTTCCAGAGAAACGGTTGTTCTGCAAAGCAGCTATCAGCACCGCGCCGTTCCACTACCTCTCTTTTTCCAAACCTTTCCGCTTATGATGTCATTGCGCGCACCCCTCCAAAGTCGCTTTCCCTGAAACAAACTTCTTTTGAGGCAGACGAATGTTGAGCGGGAGGAGGAGGAGGAGGGGGTCGTAAGGTGGGTGGTTAAGCTGTGAGGTGTAGACTTACCAAAAATGAAAAAAAAAAAACCGAGGGAACAAGAAGAACTGCTTGTTTCCCATTTTCCATCATGCTTAAATATCCCATAATCAAATTTGCCCTGGCCTGAGAGAAAGTCCATGCCACGTGGGAGACAGCAGTGGTCCTGCCACAGACCTGCGCTTTGTCTCTCAGTCTAAACATGTCAGAGTGCTGTTTGCGTTAGCTGCGAGGAAGGGGGGGCTCCCTCCGTCAATGCAGAGCACAGATAAATGTCTCAGTCTGAGGGTCCCCTGATAGGGCTAAACCTGCAGCCCCCTACAGACTGACAATCAAACTCCATCAGAGAGAGCAGACGCACGCTCTCTTGAAAACACTCGATATCGTGCTTCCAGTGAGGTCTGGGAGAGAAAAATCACGTCTTTTTACACTTTTTTCCATTCACAGAGGAAAAGAAAGCAAGAGGAACTGAATATCTCTTTCATAGCTCATTAGATTTGATGAAGCTCTTCATTAAAGTATCTCAAATGTTCTCTCAAAAAGAGTTAACGTGCAGTAAAAGCACAAGGGACCAGTGTTTCTAGAACACACATCTTCTCAGTTGTATCTCATTTGAGCGTTAATTAAATATTAAAAGTTTCTTTGAAAATGCCCTATGCAAATAAGGTTAAATGTTACAACTGTTGCTGACAGTGTTACATAATGACATTACTTTTTAAGTAACTATTAAAGCAATATTGCAGTGCATTAATTTGAAGGTTTTTTTTTTCCAAATATGTGACCCTGGAACACAAAACCAGTCATAAGGTTAAATTTTACAAAACTGAGATGTATACATCATATAAAAGCTCAATAAATAAGGTTTCTATTAATATATGGTTTGTTAGGATAGATACATCCAGGCCGAGATACATCTATTTGAAAATCTGGAATCTGAGGGTGCAAAAAAATCTAAATACTGAGCAAATCACCAGTAAATTAAGCTTTCTTAATGCATATTACTAATCAAAAATGAAATTTTGATATGTTTACAGTATCTACAGGAACATTATCTTTACTTAATTTCCTAATGGTTTTTGGCATAAAAAAAAAATCAATAATTTTGACCCAAACAATGCATTTTTGGCTATTGCTACAAATATACTCCAGCAACTTAAGACTGGTTTCGTGGTCCAGGGTCACATATGTAACCTCACGTAATGCAAAAGTAACATATTGTAACAATACATTGTTTACTAAGTAACAATATATTGTAACATAGAGTAACACGATAAGTAACATAGAGTAACACAATCAGTTACGCAATATTGCAATGCTGCATTACTTTTAAGTTTAGAAGAAAAGAGTTTATTTTAAGTAATAAGATACATTCTTATTTATAAAAAGTGACTTAATAATGCAATTAGTTACCTTTTATGCAGTAACATAATATTGAATTAGTTTTAAAAGTAACTTTTCCCAACACTGGTTGCCACTCGGCTTATATGCAGTGATAAAACAAATATGGATACTAGTATAGCTTAGATAATCGGTTATGTCTCATTCATGTTTCAGACATTACTGTGATAGCTTCTACAAACTCAAGAAGAATCAAATGTTGGATTAAATCTTTTTTAGAGAGGAGACTTTACCAAATTCTCCATTTTTATATTTTTAATCTCATTGCTTTATAGAAGAAACAAATGAGACATGACATTTTGTATTATTTTCTACGAACTAAAAAAGAAATTAGCAGAAAAAAAAACGTTCTACCGTGAATGCAGACTGGCTGCACTGGAGTGACAGAAAGTTAGAGAGAAATGGGCAAATGTCATGAAATAAGACGCATGAGCGCATTGGGGAATGCTGCAGCTGCCTGTCCATTTAAAGCGGCTGTTTCTGTAAGGCTGATTTGCAGGGAGACAAAACAGAGCACTTATTTGAATTACAGATATTAAAATGCCAGGCCTGCTTGTACGAGTCAGGACAGGACTATTGATCCCAGATGGCAGTGAGAGGTTTGGGCCCAGTGACGAGGCAGAGGCAACGAGTCTCTGCTGGAACCGGACCATTATGTGTCTAAACAAGTATGTATGTGTTCGTATGCATGCGTACGAATGTATCTGTTCGTACGCATTTGTCCGTGTGAATCACCTAAACCAAACTCTGAAGCGACGTGAACCTGGCCACACACCGACAGACGTGCTGACGGTTCATGAATTTGGCAGTAATGAGCTTTTGTTTGGTGTTTTCATAAGCCGATGGAATGTGCTCCCTGATGTGTATCTGGCTGCGCTTAATGCAGAACAGAACTCAACAAGGTGAAATGACTCATTGAGATGTCCTGTCCCTCTGCCGACTGTAATGGGTGCCGCCACACACACACACACACACACACAGTACCACAGTCCTCCACTAGAGGACACACTGTAACTTCAGGACTGAGTGTGTCTGACTCCGACAGGTTATGCGGTTTGTTGCCATAGCTTCAAAATATATTCTGTACATGTGTGCGAGCTCGTACCTTTTCTCCGAGGAGCTACAGGCCTGGTTCAGCTCACTATTGGAGATGAAGTTCCTAATCTCTGAGAAATACGAGTCCTCCTTCTCATCCAAAAGTGCATGATTGTCAGACTCAGAGTTCGGTGAGGAAATATTTGTTCCTAAACTTGAGGGGATCCCAGACTGCTGACTCACTGCAACAAATAGAACAAGATTAATACATTATTACCTAACTTATTAGCAAGGTAGATAACTAAACAAATACGACTGTAGTTTATATGATTTCATCTGTTCTTCTTCTCCTTTTTTTTTTTTTTTGTTCACTTATGGTCACACTTTACTTATTCCAATTACTACTATTAACAAACCATAAACTCCTTATTTGCTGCTTATTAATTATTAATAATTATTAAGGTAGACTAAGTAGTTAATTTGAGGTATTGGGTGGGATTAGGAATGTTGAATATGGTCATGCACAATATGTGCTTTATAAGTACTAATAAACAGACAATATTTTAATAATAGGCATGCTAATGAGCAACTAAATATTGAGAACTGGTTCCCATTTAAGTGCTACCGTTATAATGTATTGATATCTGCACATTTATTTATTTTAAGTATTTTTTTTTAGCATTAATTACTTTCAAATTAATAAATAAATAAAGAAAAAAGAAAATCGTTACAATAATACAGTCATATAAATTTATGAATAAGTAAATAAATAAATGAAAGCATCTTAGATTTGAGTTCTAAATTAACACATATTTAAACTATTAGAAATGAAGCAAAGTAAAAATGATTTTACCTGGAATATTCTCATGTTCATGTTTCTTTAAGTGGCGGTCCAGATTGGTCTGTTGACCGAAGCAGCGATTGCAAAGGTGGCACTTGAAAGGCTTTTCCTTGTTGTGAATGTTACGAACATGTCGCTGGAGGTTTGAGGAGATGCTGAATGAACGGTCACAGTATTTACATCTATTGGAGAGAAAAGCACAAGTCAAGTTTCTATTGGACTGAAACTATATTTAAAAGCTGTAGAATACATCAGCGTGTGCACTGATACCATTTTGAGGCTTGTATGCATGCATGAAACATTATGAAAAATTTGGCATGCTCTAGATTTTAGCATAACTTTAATGAAACCTGTATTGTGTTGTCACAATGACCCCACCAAGAGGCTGACAAAAGTAATGCAAACAGCTGTGAAGGTATGTTGACCAGTGTAAGATATCGAACTAAGCTCTTATTTCGTTTTTGCGTGAAAACAAACACTCCCTTGTGTCCTTTTTATCGCTTTGAGATCACGATTTTCCTTCAGGTAAGCCAAAGAAATGTTCTTTGCGGTCTTGTAAGTAAGACAGATGATGAAATAAAGCACATTTTGATATTCCTCATTATTAATTAATATCTGATTTTTCAGCATGAGATATGTAATGTCTCAACAGTCACGGTTCGGCTCTCTGTAGCTCACTTGTTCGTAATGTCAGATCAGCCAGAATAGGCAGGAGAACATCAATTTAATGTGCTGATAAACAAACACCGCAGCGAGGCAGTGTCAGGAGTTCGCCGGACAGTGCCTCCTTTGTTGGGTGGCCGGCTTAGCTTAGACTCCCTCGGTCGCTGCAAAGTTGACTTTCAGGGCTAATTGCTTTGGGAAAATTGCTCGTCATCAAGTGCTCAGAATCAAGATGCAGGCCTCTTTTTATGTTCCAGTTTATTTTGCGAACGAATGTGTGTGCGCTACTGCACGGCCCCCGATTTTCCAGACTTGGCACATCACGGTTCATAAAGAATGGTAAAACGCCAAGACAACTTTCCTTTTTTTTCTTTTTTTCTTAAGTCAGTCTTTTCTACCCCCCATTTTGTTTATTTTCATTACTTGGTCCAGAGGGACTTTAAATTACTTCATCATCTCAGTTCTTTTTTTCTCTGTTACAAGGACTGTACATGAAGCGTTACAATCCGAATGGGGTCTTTCAATGGTCAGACCTAGTGGGCCAATTTCGCTGCATAGAGTAGCTGATAGCATCTACAGCAGGCAAATAACCTACTACAATGAAGCCTGAAGCCGGCCCGCTCTGATATTGGCCTGACTCTGCCCTTTTTTGCTGAAACTAAGATGGGGAGATGCTGATGATGTCTGCTATTTGTTAGGGTAAATTGTTTCTAAATGAGCTAATCAGGGGATTGTTGTGAAGGAGCCAAGCATGTAGCGCTCGTGTCCCACGAGAGGCTCTCTATCTTGCCGAGTGTGTTCACAGGGCTCTATGGTAGACTTGTAGAACTCAAAGAGGGGTTTGATTCCACCTGACCCTTCTTGTACGCTAAGAAAAACCCGTGTGAAACTGATGTGTGAAACATGTTACAGAACTACCAAATGTATATTTTTTTCTTGGTAGAATGCAATAAAACAAACTACGTTTGTACACTTTCCTAAGAAAAAAGTGGTTGAACATGTATATGTGTTTTATACTGTAGTTACTGGTTGCTTGCTTGCTTTCATTTTATCATCTGCTAAGTAAAAATCATATATATGTGCAATAACATACCTCAATAAGCGGTGAAATTCGTGTCTGTTGCATGTCAAATTTTATTGCCTACGGTCAAGGGTTTGCTGAAATCCCTAACTCTGAAGCACCACTATTAAGAGATTTTCCCTCATAAATGACTGTTTTCACTTATATTTGTTCAGAAAGTGGACTGTTAAGAAGCCTTTGGCAGTAAAGGTCTTTCTTGTCTTACATCTTCCAGTCATGCCTGGGTCAAAATATCACTTAAAACTTTGAAAGCCCCCCCATTTCCAAAGTACCCTCATCACCCTCATAGAGGACTTTCCACAGCTGGTTAGAAGCCAAATCAATGATAATTAAGGCGTTCTATAAACAGAGCATGG
This sequence comes from Enteromius radiatus, assembly GCA_032357445.1. NCBI lineage: Eukaryota > Metazoa > Chordata > Actinopteri > Cypriniformes > Cyprinidae > Enteromius > Enteromius radiatus. The sequence continues at coordinate 19,406,187 of JAUCMS010000145.1, read as the reverse complement.
ATGTCTCCAGGGTGCTATTACCAGTCAACATTGTCCAGAGCTTGCTCTACCTCCAAAACATCTGCGCAGACAGAATCAATCTTCTTTCTTTTTTGATTGCACTGCCTCTAATGTCTCATGTCTTTCATTGTTTCTATGTAATATTTATCAGAATCAGCAATGCTTGTATTGCAGAGCAATGCGTAAGAATATATCTTATGTGCTGATCACATAACTTAAAAACGGTCCATGTGTGTTTTTGTATCTACTTGTATATCAGTCTGGGAACGTCAAGCATGAGTAAAATCTATTGCTAGTGTTTTCAAAAAAAGCAGGTAAGACTTAAACCTTGGGATTACTTTTATGATGTGGAATGGCTGGATTTTCGGCTATATTGTTTGTGTTGGATGACTTTGTGGCCTCACACCAAAAGCCATGTAAAGTTACTCGAAAGTATGTGTATGTGGTAGAAAAAAGTTCTGTTCCAAAACCTAATTAGCTGACTACATCATAGACACATTGCCAGTGCAAGTGCAATTCTAATAATAATAATAATAATAATAATTAGCAAATTATTTGCTGTCTGCTTTTTTGCATAGTAACACATTGTGTCATTAGCTTAGCAACATGCTAATATCAAACTACTGAAATAAATTGGGGGTAAGTCTCAAGGTACAAAGCTTAAGAATTTCAATACTGCATTTGTGTGTGTGTGAGAAAGAGTGTAGGTCTAAGAGTGGCTTACCTGTAGGGTTGTTCTCCTGTGTGTGTCCGTAAGTGCCTTGTAAGATTAGCTGACCTGGGAAAGATTTTCCCACAGTACCTGGAAAGGATGAAAACTAGACTTTGATACTGTCATTCAGCATTGCTACAACTCCCATATTCAGACGGTTGTAACTCATTGTCTGGGTATATTCAATATGTCAATTTTAGATGAATAATAAAAGCAGAGGATTGCTAACTTAATTTCTATATATTTTATTTCTCTTTTAGGTGTGTATCAGTGTGTTGATGTATACCTCTAAATATGATGATATGTTAGAAATGATTTAAACAGAGCTGCAGAGTTAAATGAATCCTGTGAGGATGTGTTTACTCTTGTTTCATGAGTGCCGCTCACCTGCAGGTGTATCGCTCCTTGCCTTTGCGTAAGATAGCATCGGAGAGAGAGGGAGGCGGGGAGCGGAAGTTAAAAAGGTGGTGTGAGGAGTGCTGGAGGGAATTGGGAGCATCCAGTTTCAGAGCGCTAAAGCTTTCCAACTTCTCAGTCATGTTTTCCATCGCAGACACCTGAGGAGAGAACATGAGGCGAGTTCAGAGAGGAATACTCTGTGTTTGATGCACAGCTCGGGGGCTCATTTAATCAGAAACTTCTCTCGAATTGATTTTGTGTGCGATTAGGAGCCATCTGGGAATAAGAAACTTTTATTTTTTTTTATTTGTTTAGGGCAGATGCACAAAGAACAAAATAACAGCAGCGGTGAGGAATTTTGACAGAGAGCCTGGGAGTTTGCTTCATAACAAGACAGGATGGAAAGCTGGAGGAAGTTATATATCAGAAGGTCGAGTCTTGATTGTGCTGTTCAAGAGTGACCTCCCTAACCTATGGCACGTTGGCAGCCACTCGAGCAGCCCCTCGGGAGCCCCCGGCTCCTACTTTGTTCCCAACAAATCTCTGAGAGAAGCGTCTGAATGAGCCATTCACCTCCGTGAGCGGTAACCATACAATGCAGTTTAAGATACCCCTCGCTGATAGTACTTCCCCTGCTGCAGAACAAAGGGTTTGCTATGTGGCTCTATGGCCAAAAACAGCTTACATCCTTCCTACTTTTGGATATGGATAAACACAGAGACAGACAGTGTGTTTTAATTTATTTACGCATTTGTCTCGGTATCACCTTGATTATATTAGTGTTGTAGTTTCGAATATTAACAGGCATTAGTGCTACTGATAATGCGTATACTTTTAAATAACCCACCACAACAATCACATGTCTTAATTTGATAGACAGATAGATAAATAGATAGATAGATAGATCATTATACCACTCCTAAAAGTCAAAATATAGACCTTTGATTAAATAGGGGGTTGCTGAAAAGAGAAAAGGAAAGAGTGAGAGATTTGGGGGGAGGTAGGTCAGCATTGATGGAGGCCAGATTTACAGGTCAGATAAGACAGTTCCCAACAAGAGAGGCCATTCTATTACACACAAACACAGGAAGTCCCTGATCGACATGCAGACATTATCTAGGCAGCCAGAGCAAGAAAGAAATGCTAGGAAGTTATTAGCGGTGGGACTCAATGGAGAACTTCCCAGAGACAATGGTCTACTCTGAAAGTATGTGGCATAATTTGTTTAAATTCAAAAGGCCATTATTAATAATATTTTCATTATTGTTGTCACTGTTCAAAGGTGGGAAAGGTTTAAAATACTAACACAAACAATGGGGCTTGTTTTTCTAAGCAAAAGATAAAAAAATTTGAATGCGCAGCATGACAGAAAACAAGAGGCAATACCTCTTTCGAGATTATCTTCATGATGAAAATAATCTAATGAAAATAAACACCATCAGAAGTCAGAACTTTTTAAAACATCAAGGCTCCACTTGGACCAAAACAGACCTGAGGTGGAGGACACTGGGAATGTGCTTTCAGTGCCTTGCCATGCTGTGCTTGAATGGAATGGTAAGAACAACCTTTACCAAAGTAAAGCAAATATATGTAACAATACCTGAGGATGGAATAGTAGTGGTGCCGGCCTCAGGTACTTCTCCTTTAGAGCTCCTACTGGGTCTATTAGCTTTCTCTTCTCCACCCTGCTGGACAACAACACCAAGGGTTACGTACGAACGAAGGTTAATTGTAAACCTACTGGCTACCAATACATCAGTTGTCTAATTTCAACATATGACGAGCTAATGCTTTGAATTTTCTTTGTGTTGGGTTTTTCAATAGGACCTACTTATTGAAATACCTGTAGATGGGGTCCATGAAGAATGGCGATGGCTTGGCGTAGTGGAGAGATGGCTGCTGCTGGGGAGGAGGTGGCTGGGGAAGGGATGCTTGCGGCTGAGGCATCTGGGGCTGGTGCAAGTTCTGGGACTGAGTTAGTGCTGGGTGTTCATCTTTAGCTGCTTTGCAGTTTATGCCAAAGGCATGATTCTTGCGCTGGATGTGCGTGCTACCATTATGGTTAGCTCGGCTTCGACTGCCTATGCTGAGGTCCAGAGGTTGTTCCTCGCCAGGGGCCAGAGGGGTATTGGATGGCAAGGCTGGCTTGCTGGGGGGCGGAGGAAGAGGTTTGACCTCCTTGGGTTTGGTGGTTAGGTCAAAGGGTGAATCCGCACCAGTGGCTGTAGGTAATTTCTGTATGTGCTCACGAGGGGACTTAGGCTCAGGTTTGAAGAACATGCCAGGATTGAGTGCTCTGTCTGTGAATGGGTACAAGGAATGTGGGAAGTTGGGCAGAAACTGGAAAGGGAACATGGAATGGTAGTTTAAGGAGCCCATCTTCTTCTCCTGCAAGCCCATGAAGCCTGGGCCAAAATACTTTTCTGCAATGGAGGCGATGGCTTTGATGGAGTCAGTGGTGGCCCCGGAGGGTGGAAGTGCTTGCTCCTCTGGCGGTGGGAAAAAGGAATGCTGGGAGGAGAGGAAAGGACGCTCGCAAGGGAGGTTCCCTGAACTGGAGACAGATACCGAACTGCTGCTCACTTCGTCCTGTTTGCTCTCCTGCACTGGCTTCCTCCTGCTCTTCTCCTGTTCGCTTTCTGCCTCACTTTCTATGTCCGAGCCAGACACTGTGCCAGTGGTGGTGTCTAGATCTGTGCCGCTAGACGTGTTGACATCTTCCAAGTCACTACCATCAGACATGTCGTTCATCTTCATTTTATTCTTGTTGTCGTGGAACGACAAGTCCAGTTTGGACTCTCGATTCTCCTCTGACTGGCTGCTGAGACTGCTCCCTACGTTCCCGTTGCTGTTGTTCATGGATGTGACCGCAGAAAGGGTAGGAGCATCAAGAGGAGTCAGCTTCCCATCTTGACTATTACTAATTGGGCTCTTTAGCAGAGGACTAGGAGGTAACAATGGTGGTCTAGGATATAGTGATGGGGGAAAGATGCCTGGGAAGCCATGGGAAAGGGCTGGGAATGCAGGGGGACCTGGGGAAAAGGGCAAACCTGCATGATGTGGCCTGGATGGGAAGTAATCCCCGAAGCCAAGTCCACTATGGTTCAAGCCAGGATGAGACTTGGACTTGCCTAAAATGTGACTGGATGTCATTGGTATGCCCGGCGTGAATATGCCTCCGGGATTATAATGGTTCTTGCCCTCGCAAAAGCGCCGATGCTTGTTGAGGGAGGAGGTAGTGCTGAACATTTGCCCACAGTCTTTACACTTGATCTGGGTGCGGCAGTCTGCATGCATCCGTTTGTGACGGCACAGGTTAGAGAACTGGGTATACGATTTGTGACACACCTCACCTGGGAGAACACACATGACTGGTTAATTCTATTAACATACTGTTTTCATTTGGTGTGCATTCATTCAACAACAGTGATAATCCGGCAGCTGATTAGATCAACCAATAAACTGTTCATGCTGTTTATTATGCTTAGCAAACATGGCACTGTCTACACCAGGGTCAGCTAACCCTGCTCCTAGAGCGCTACCTTCCTGCAGAGTTGAGCTCCAGCCCTAATCAAACACATGTGAAGCAACTAATCAAGATGTTTGAATTACTCAAAAATGACAGGCAGGTGTGTTCGAGAAGGGCTGAAAGTGAAGTCTGCAGAAAGGTGGACCTCCAGGAGCATGGCTGAACTCTGTTTTGAAGGTGAGATAAAAACGCTACTCACGGCAATGTTATATGGTAAAATATGGTCAATTAGCATATGTATGAGATTCCCTGATGAGATTCTTTACTGATAGTAGAGCTATTTCAGCTAATTTTGTATACATACAAACACATGTACACTGATACAGCATACATGCATTTGGACATTGGATGGTAACACACAGAACATTGTGAAGCCAAGCAAAAAAAAAAAAAAATGTTCTCTCAGTGTTGGTAAGAGGGCAGGTAAGACACGGCAGAGACATTTACCTCTAAACATTAAATCTGCCTTGGCCATATACAAGCCTAATGGGCCCTCAAAAGAAAATGCACAGTTACAAATAAAAGAAGAAGGGTAAAATGGAGTAATTAAGAGAGCAAAAAAGAAAGCACTAAAGAAAAGTGCAACAAATGTAGAACAAAACAAAGAATGGCTCTAGAATTTCATTTAGTTTCTCTGACCTATAAAACAACAGCTGTCACAATCTTGGGGTGGAGCTAGCCGGGAGGTCTTTGGACACTGGTAATTGTATCTGAGGCTTAGACAAGACTGCTCAGACTTACAGATGAAAGGCTTGACACTGCTGTGTATGTGCTTGTGCTGCTTGAGGCCCGAGGAGGTGGCAAAGGTCTTGCCACACTCAGGGCAGGTGTGGGCTCGGGCACCGACGTGCTGAGAGCGGATGTGGCGCTGGAGGTTGCTGGGGTCTGTGAACACCTGAAAAACCCACAGAAACATGCCAACTTAGCGCAAAGTGTAACATAGTGTGGTGTAAAGGCAATTACTTGGAGATGAAAATTAATTGCAGTGTTATATTCTTAAATTTGCAGTTAGAAGGGTAGCTGACATGAATCATTTTTGGAAAGTTGACGTCCTGTGGTGTGACATCCATCAAGCAGTGTATTAGGCAAAATTTGGCTAATGTCATTTACTCACATGAATGTTTGTGGTTCTTAACAATTCATTTGTTACACTGCAGGGCGTTTTGATTTGGTTTTACCTTTTCATCAACTAAATATTAAATATGTTTCAACTTCCCACGTGCAATCTAATTATGCTTTTAAACATATAAGTGGTTGCAGTAAGTCACTGTAACCTACCTTATCACAGTTTTCACACTCGAAGCGCTTGCCACTGTCATGTGACATCTGATGGCGAATGAGGTTGGATTTCCAGTTGAAAGCTTTGGGGCACTGGTCACACTTATACTCTCTCTCTTCTGTGTGTACGATCATATGCTGCCCGAGACTAAGAATACATAAGAACACCATAAATATTATCTGTGTGACCACCATCCAGTGTTTCTAAACTGGTCAATTGTGGCAAGGCTGTTTATCACAGGGACAAAAACAATGCTAAATGCAAATAATATAACGAATTGCTATATACTAATAGAATACCAAAATAAATAGATGGGGGGTTTAAACATAATTTTTTTTAAAAGCTTTTTCTTTGCATTCTGTCTCATGTTATTAATTTTTCATAATGTTTACCTGTTTTTGCTCATTGTAATTTCAGCAAATTGCAATGTTTTATTTTAAAGGCATTTTTGTTTATTTTTGTAAGATAAACATATTTATCATGCACATGTTTATTGTACACACATTTAACATACGCATGTGCAATAAACAATTTTTGGTCTGTGTTGGGTCACTGGTACAATGTAAAATATAGGTCTTACATCATAGCCAAATCAGAACTAAAACAAATAAATAGCATAGCATTAGAACATAACTGATTATTGATTTTTGTTTCATTTACCTTTTTGTTTTACATTTTAACATCTACGTGTTCACTAAAGCTTGGCGGGTAATTAGAAGTTGTGCGGTGTGGTGGAGTGTGCTGACCTGTACTCGCTAGGGAAGATTTTTTCACAGTCTTTGCACTCGTGCACCGGCTCATCGCTGTCTTCGCGCTCCTGTTTGAAGTCTTCGCTTAGTGAGTCAAAGATAGAGTTGCTGCTATTGCAGGAGTATTTCTGATGCCGCCGTAACTCCAGCTTTGAAGTGAAGAGCTCATCACAGTGTTCACAGCGGTACATCTGCTCATCTGTGGGGACGACATCACACAGTTGCTCAACGCTAATAATTACATGCTCATTTTCAATTTATAGGAGATTAAGGACATTAAATTGAATGACAAAATATAAATGATCATTTACTTTAAAAAGAAAACGCATGACATTTCATGAAAAGAGGCTTTAAATTATAAAACAATACATACACTGTTCAAAATGAAAACAAAAATATTTCAGCACTTTCTGGTGGTAAAATGTTATTGGAACATGTCCATAGTTAATGTGATGAAATGCACCTGTGGTTATTCTATAGGACACCTGTGTGAACTCTGAGAAATGGCTAAACATAACTGAAACACAGCTGCTTTCAAAAAAAAAAAAACGTTCATTTTATGAAGCTCCAGCAGCATTTGCTTGCAGATGCCGCGTGGTTTAATATACACCAGTGTTGCAATGAAATATATATATATAGTGTACATCAAATGCATAACTTAAAATAATACATGTAACTACAATCTGAAAGCTAATCTTTTATAACAAATACAACTATTTAAAAAGAATATAAAATCTTTCAAACCTTGAAAAATTCTAAAAACATTAACCTTTAATAAATGAACAAGATAGCAGCTAAATAAATTCATTCTTTTTGACTTGAAATGTGTCTTTGGAGTAATTGTTTACATGACCCGGAATTAAATGACTAAAAACGTGGCTGTTTTATCCTTACTGATATCCTGACACAAAAGCCAAGTTCACGGAAAGGCAAAAAAACTCTAAGGTCTGATGCCTTAGCTATCATCATCCTCAAATTAAACTCATTGATAACTCTGATATACTCCATGCGCTGCCCGGATCAGGCCAAGGCGGATGAGTTTCATTATTCTTTGACTCGTTGTTTTGAAAGCAAAGGCCATGAAAAGCTTGCGTTATCTAGGATTACACCATATACTCTGTTTAGTTTTTCATTTCATTACCGCGACACGTATTGACAGAACACACTCCACAGAAATGCTCATAGCCTTCCTGCAAAATAAACCCGCATAATATGCCCTTGTGACCTCAAAGAGGCCTTTACGGGAAAACCTAAAGTCGAGAATAAGTTTCTGCGCTGATGTTTTTGAGCCATAAAAAGAATTCGAGACGCTATCTCTCCGTCCCATCGGTAGCACTAACGACAAAGGCAGGAATGTTGGGAAAAACGACAGGGAATGGGAAACTAATAGCTCTTGGAGAGACGTAGGGGGAACACAATTATGTGCAGTTTAGCGGCTAATCTGTGAGCATGGGTGAGGTCCCTCGAGACTCCTCAAGCTCCACTCCAAATTCCACCACCGATAAGACATGAGAAGGAGCTGGATGTAGAGAGCTCTCATTCTGTCTGTCTCTATCTGTTCGTCTCTCTCAGCCTCTCGTCTTTGTTGACCATGTTCGTTCTACTCTACGTTTCTTTTCTTTTGTTCTCTAAATTGATCTGTCTGAGCAGAGCCTGGCTTGCATCTTTTGGCGTCCCTGTCTCCCTTTTCTCTCTGAGAGCTTTCTTCTTGGCTTTTTTGGCAGGGAGATCTGAGACACATCTCTATCAGATAAAACCTTTCGCATGTGTTGGAGAGTGACTGCTACGCTGTGACACACTTCAGTGCTTTTGCAATTTTCTAGTCTGTATCAACTACTCTGAGCTTCAGTTCCAAAATTACCAGATCACTTGGAAACAAGCAAAAAAAAAAAAAAAAAAAAAAGATTTGGGAGATTGCAAGTGATGTGTTTTAATAAGGAAACTACAAGTGGCCACTGATGCTTTTAAAGAAAAAGTTTAAAAATATTTAGGAATAAAGCAGACAACAGTACAGTGTATTTTTTATATATGTGTTATTATAGGCCTACCTATAAATTAGATATTATATATTTTTATCATTGCATATTTATATTTATTATATTATTATTATTATTGTTTATATATATATATATATATATATATATAGATAGATATTATGTACACACATGCACACACATACAAAAGCAACATGTGCAGAAAAAAAAATAAATAATTAAAAAAAAAAAAAATAT
>JAUCMS010000145.1:19385793-19397188 GCA_032357445.1 Enteromius radiatus | reverse complement strand
ATAAAAAAAAATAAATAAATAAAAAAAAAAAAAATATATATATATATATATATATATATATATATATATATATAGGGCTGCCATTTCATTCTCAAATTCGCCAAAACTGGTTTATTTGCCTCTGGGTTGAAATGTACTTTAGTATTTTCTTCATCGTCCGACCTAACAAGACGACAAGCACAGGCCGCATATAGCATCTTGCTAAATGTTGGCAGAGGTGAATGAGTGTGGTCTGTGTGAGTTTGTTTAAAAGAGTGCCTAATGACTTGCATTAATCTCACCTTCCAGGTTCGGTGCCATTGAGCCCTCGGGGAAAACTCCGTCCTTCATGTAAACCAGTAACTCCTCCCCTATTTCAATATCTCTAATAGCTTTGTAATAGATCTGCAAAAAGAGAAGAAAAACGCATTAGCATTTTAAAACCACAAAAAAGGAGCTAAATTATTATTATTATTATTATTATCAGCCGTTGTTTTCAGAGACGTAAAGCTTTATTTTGAGCATAGCAAGTGTAAAAGCATTAATATTAATTTGTTATTTTCGTTAAATTGCGGATAAAAAAACACAAACAGCAAACAATCACAAAGCAGAGGATAAAAAGATAATGCAGTAAATATTCAACAAAAAGCGCATCTGAATTCGCGCCTGCTTCATTCGATTATTTGCTTACCGAAGGCCAAAGAGAAATAGATGAAAGACACACACACACACACACACAAAATAAACGAGCGCATCGCATGTAATAAAAACGTGTGGAACTAAAGACAACAATAATAAAATAATATGTATATAAAATGTGTCTTTTTAAATGCATTTAAAACAATGCAATCGTAGCAATTTGTATGATGCGTTTTCGTTTTTAATTTAATAAATCAAATATACCACACTCGCCCAAACAAAGTGCTGGTTGTTTTTAAAATACAAAATCATATCTACTAATAGCAAAGAGTTACTGATTCATGCGATTTTTACATTTCGGTGTAGCTTAAATGATTTCACCAATGCAAAGGTTGAAATAAATGCAAACTTATACAGTCAAATACAGTTGGTTTATTTATATTATTCTCGCGGTGCATGCTATTTCATTTATTTATAAGCCTGATGATTTACTGCAAAGTTCGATCAATTAAACACAATTAAAATCCTTCCAGAGCGCATTATGATGGCATCGTGTTCTTTCAAAGACTAAACACACTCCGAACATCCTACACTTGTTTTGTAAATTAAACTATATATGAACTATAAATATATATACTTCAACCTAACTAAATTGACTCATAAATAATAATCCTAATAAAACAAAACAGAGCAGCCGGCTTTCAAAGCGCGTCTGAAATCTGTCCTCGCGCACTGAACGCGCAGTACCGCGTGCTCCCCTCATGAGGGCGCTCGGGGCTAGGCAACAGCAGCAGATCTGGGCCGCTCTCCGAAATCAAGACATCCAGCTAAAACCTCCAGCACAAACTTAATCTCAGAGCTCTAATGTTGTGACAACTCTAATGTGTGTTACAAAAGTAGGCCAAGGCATCAAGAGGGGCCGCCGATGTGTAACACGGCTATCATTATTGTTAACATTAATATTGCATTTGCAGTCAAACGAAGGTAAGAGCGTTTCTGACCTTTTTCTTTCCCGAGAGTTGATAAAGTTGGGCTAGTTGTTGAGCGGTGGATCTCAAAGCCTCCAGTTGTAATAGCAGCTCTGGTCCCGTAGAGTTCAGCACGCAACCCATAGTATCATGACACTGCGCCACAGCAGCGCCAGACAGAGGAACACGCGCGTCTTTGATGAGGTGAGTCGCGCTCATTAGTGATTCTCTCTATCGGCCACTCCTCCTCTCTTATCTCCAACCAAAAGGACTGAACCCCTCCCCATGTCCTCTCCTCCTCTGACCACCGCACGAATCTATTATTGATGGAAAATGTATCTTTCCCAGCTAATGAAAATCTCAAGAATACATTGAGCGCGAGCCGCGATCTTTTCCACGGGGCTTTAAATACATTCACCTGTTTTTTTACTCGCTGTCTTTTACATTTAGCAGCTGTTTTAAATGAATTGTGTTTGCGCTTTGAGAGAATAAATTCAATATTTTGCGGAGAAGGTAGACACTCAAGTCATATGTTTAATAAGACAAACACTTCAGCCTGTTAATATACGAACTTTTATTAAAAAACTAAATTTTGAGGAATTTATGTTACGTCAATTAAAATGATATTGCAATTATCCAGTTAATAATCCAGTTATTCTAATATAGTAATATCGATGTACTTATTTATACATAATACAAAAACAAACATTGCATATTATTTCATATATTCTAATATTATTTTGATAGGCCTAACTATTATTAGCATAACTATTATTTATCATTTATTGTTAATTGTAATACGATATAATTTCTTCCCGTTTTATAAATGTATTAATCGAATATTGTCACAGTTGTCACAATTTACATTGAGGAGATTAAAACGAGTGACTATGATTTGTGTAACGGATATGATCTAATTAAAATGTTACAGCGATTTGTTGTTTCCAGTTGTTTTTTGGTCAACTCAAATATTGTAAAATAATTAGAAGTGATTACAATCACTGAAATTATATATAAAAACGTATTTAAGCACACATTACTTAAATACATATACAATGTAGGTGCCAAACTCAATATTTCATCACTAAGAAATCAATAGCTTACATGATCTATTTCTGAAAGATTGAAGTTGGATGTCAAATTGTGCTGTATCTTTGGCTAGTTCTCATTTGCTCTGGGTGCGTGGAAATGCCTTCCTTTCACCCCTGAAGCAATCTATTATGATGGGGCTAAGCTGTCTCTACAGTAAATCTTTTCAGGATCTGACAGCACAGAGAGGGCCATCTTGACCCCCTCACAATGCTTTCAAGTGCTGGGGGCCGATGCATCATCCATCACTTAGGTGACAATAATCCCCTGTCTGTCACACACACGGATACACACGCATTCATATAAGTGCAAGCAGACACACACACTGATGGGAATATATATATATATATATATTCGGGTGTGCCTGTTTGTCTGCCGTTTAAAATGTTCATCTGATTCACTAAGACAAGATCAGAACAAAGTTCATCATAACAACTCTTTGATCAAATGCCAAAACCATATAAAAACTAAACTGCATGAGTAGACGTCAGGGATTTTTACAAGTTCCTCTCTAGCAAACATGTATATAACTTATAAAGGGTTTTATCAGTCCATAGCTAATAAGTAATTGAAAGTATAACTTTCAGTTTGTTTGTTATGAAAGTGTAACCTACAGTACGTTTCAAGTATTTCTTCCTAAATACAAAACGATTTACTATGATAACCATTAACAACAATCTCATAATTAATTACTTCTGATTGAAATTAAAATGGGTTCATGTATATATATATATGTGTGTGTGTGTGTGATATTATAGTTAATATTATTTTAGTAATTTTAGTAATAGTTAAAAACTGAGTTATCTGTATATATATATTATATATATATATATATATAACTGTATTCAGGTACATATATATATATATATATATATACACACACACATTTGTGTATATGTGCGTGTCCTGAGCTCTTCAGAAACAGACGGCTATGGCATGGCAGATCTGGCTGTGCACTTCAGTTGTTCTGACAAACAGTTTAAGTGCATCTTGAGAGATGAGGGAGGGAGGTCAGAGGTCAACAGTCTTGCTGAATGGACCGCGCCATTGTGTAAAAGCCAGAATACGTCCACCAGCTCTATGCCTATTGTCTCAGAGCGCATAAGCTGGCCTTAGTTTGGCTCAAAAACCAGACTTTCTCTGTACAAGCAGATAACATCAGATCAGTGAATTATGTGGTCCGCAGCATTTCAAAAATATACTTTTACACAAGAGCACATAAGCCCGCACGATTCATTTTGCAATAACACAACAAAATATTCTTTTCCTAAAGCAAAGCGTGGCAACTAACACCCTCGCCCTGCTCACTGCTATTTAGAAGCGTTCACACCTCGAACAACAGCCATAACATAAAACACACATTAAAACGTAAGACAGCCTAAACCAGTGAAATGCAGCACTACACAGTTGAGTCGTGTTTTCAGGGCCCGAACGCCAAAGACGAATGCGCAAACAAGTAAATAAATGATCCCGGTTGATTTTAAAAGGTTACAGGCACATCAGAATTTGCTGGGCGTGTGCATATTTCCATACGGTTCATGCATTGTGCATGCGCAAATAGAACAGCAAAGTACAAAGTTCAATGAATTATGCATTTTTGCATTGTGCCGTCGTTCTGAATAAATAATAGGCTGTTGTCCGTAAGACCGGCTAAAACGTGTACAAAAAATGAGAAAAGGGTAAGAAAGGATAAAAAAGAAAAAAAACAACAGATGAAGGGAGAAAGTAAATAGAAACCATGTATTTAGTGGGGCGATTTTAGCTGGAGATATTATTCTCCTGTGGGCCCAGCGGTGGCCGCTCATTGAACTGAAACGACTTTAATGATTGGGTTATGTAGTTGAAGTCAATTGGTGGTTGTCAGTCTCAGAGGTTGTCCCTCCTCTCCTCCTGTCCTCCCCTGTTTGTTCGGCTTGTGTTTTATGTGTCAGCTTCTAAAACGGCGATGGCCAAACTAGTTGCCCCCGTTAGCCACCAGACAAAAGCTAAGACTTTGGCTTGTTCCACGAGTCAATCAGCTTGTTTTAAGTGAGACAAACAGCCTAAAAGTGGCAGAATAATAACAAGGAAAGTGATCCACTTATGCATAGAATCTAAAGCACCCCCTGAAATGGCACACTTAAAGGAGCAATTCACCCAAAAATGAAAATTCGGTCATTATTTACTCACCCTCATGGTGTTCCGACACCTGTGACTGACTTACTTCAGGGGAACACAAAAGAATGAAGGCAGGTTTTGTCTAAAATCTTACTCATGTTATATAACTATAAAGCATCCCGATGAGTTGTGATGATAAGGAGTGGTGTACATGACATCATTACATCCCGCTCTTAAGCGCATCTTGAGATGCCATATTTGATTATATGAGAACGCAAATGAGCATCCTAGCCAACAAAAAACACGCTCTTATGTTCTAAAACGTGTGTGTGTGTGTGTGTGTGTGTTTTACAAATTGGTAACACTTTACAATAAGGTCCCATTAACATTAATTTGTGCATTAACATTATTTGGTAACACTTTATTTTAATGTGTCCTTGTTACACGTTACATGTATTATAATAACAATAAATGATACATAATTACATGCAAGCTACCCTAAACCAAACCCTTATCCTAACCCGAACTATATAGTAAGCACATGTAGTTAATTAATATTACTCAGTACTTAAAAGTATAACTACACTGTAACAAGAACACCTTAAAATAAAGTGTAACCCATTATTTAGCTTTACTTACATAATGCTGGTTGCGAAATTGGTTCATGTTAACTAATGCAGTTAACTAATATTAACTAATGGGAAATCTTCCAAATCATGCAAACTTTTATATCGAATGTTCTGCAACTAAAACATTTTAGCAAAGAAACTCTCCAAGAACAATGTATATATATATATATATATATATATATAAATTTGGCAATGTTGTTAAAAAGAAAAACGAGTATTCTAGAAAAACGTTTGTTCCTAACTTTCTGAGAATGGTCCCTGTTAGCAGAGACAGTGAATGAAAATATGTAATAGATCTCATTCTCACATAAAGCTACCATATGACTAGAAAATCTGAGTGCACAACTGCTTTAGACAACAATTATTAACTTTTATTAGTAATTTCTTGAACTTTGCAGTGTCCACAATCTATTATTTTGTATGGAAAGACTGGCCTTTTGTGGAAGAAAGTCAGTCACACAGGTTTGCAATGACAATACACTAGAATATGCAACACTTTGATGGCACAGAAGGTTCTTTATAGTGGAAAATGGTTCTTTAGATTATTAAACATTTCCTTCTCACTGTGGACTAAGTGGCTGAACACAAATGTTATTCTCTGGGAACACAGGAAAAGCAACTATTAAGACCTCAGTTAGTAGAATTTTCATTTTTGGGTGAGCTGTCCCTTTAAATTAAAACGTGAGCATGAGCTAGATAAGTCAGCCACCGGGGACCCCTCACTTAATCAGTTAGATATCATGTAAGCAAAGGAAACAATCCACAATCAACAGCAATTACAAGAGCTTCATGATCAGATTTAGACTCCATCAACACAATCCCTGAACAAAGCCACCGTACAGTAAACACACGACCTAGAGTCTGTCATGAGATCTCCAGCTTTATGAGAGATCAGATATCTTATCTTAAAGACGCAACTGCTCGTCCTTTCAAAGGAAGCAAATCATTGAAGACAGTGGATTACAAGATCCAGGAGTGTCCGAACTGGCTTCGTACGTGACTCTTGTAAACGACTTCTGAGTCACTTCCTCTGACAAAGGCGAGGAACAGCCTTCATCAAACAATAGGCTGTTTTTATCTATTGTGTAAGTGATGACATCTTGACAGCAGCAGGTTCTGTCCTCGTCTTCCTGACAGTAACATGTGCTCACTGTCTCTTCAAGGTCCTCACAGGATGTTCAGTGTTAGATGTTTGTCTGCTGACCTTTCCTACTCCAGCTCCCACATCCTATAAGAGCGTTTTGCAATAACAACTAGCGAAATAAGTATCATAAACTGTGCTCTTGCAATACATATGAACATCCTATGTACATTTATGACTGCAGTAAACACTGCAAGTGTAGAATTAATGCATTCAGTGTAGGAGCATTGTTGTGCTGCTATTAGTCATTTACATCATAAACGGTTTCAGCCTTTGGTCAATACGGCATTTTAAACATAATAAAATACACAACATGAAATATACAGGTCACTACTATTCAAACCTTTGGGGTCAGTACATTTTATTTATTTACAAATAAGTCTCGTATGCTCAAGATGCTGCTATATTATTAATGAAAAGCTGATCCTTAAGAAAGCATATTCTAATACACACACACACACATATATATATATATATATATATTTACAAATTATTATTAAGGTTAAAAACTATGGAAGCCCATTTCTGCCACTGAATAAAAATAAATAAAAATATTTTGAATAACTGAGAATTTTTACTCTCAGAATTCAGACTTTTTTCCTCACAACTGTTAGGTTTATTATGTATTAACAATTTTAGGGTTGGCTGCATAACAGTGTAGGATGAGTGGATATTGCATGGCCTTTCTGACCCCTGATCTAAATGCTAAAAAAAAAAAAATAATAATAATAATAATAAAAATAACCAAACAATTTCAAAACGGTATCATAACTAATTACTGTAGGAAAAACCAGGTGCACTTTTTCAGATCACTCTTGATCTCATACACACTACATCCTCAGCAGGAACAGTCAATACAACAGCTCGAGGGAGCAGGCGACCAATCAGAGAGCGAGAGCGACAGGAAAGGGAAATGACAGAACGACAGCTCACCTGATCTTCGCTGATGTGGCATATGGCCAGGTTGTGCTCTTCATGGGATGGGGCAGTGCGCACGTATTTGAGCCAGCTCCCGCTTGCCTCCAGAGCCCCGTCCAGACAGAACTTCACATTACCCATGTTGTCCATTACCTGCAGACAGAAACACAATATAGGGTGCTATCATTAAAACATATTCACAGACAGTGAAAGTGAACTTCAATGACAGAGATCAGAGATGTAACATATACACGACTGGTAAAAAATATAAAAATCATTATAGATTTTTTAAAAAGTGAGATATGAGTGGGGGGGGAAATTGTATCTGTTTACATGTATCAAACCGATCCCTCCCCCTCAGATTGTTATATATTGAAAGGGGGGATTTAAACAATGAAGACGTCTTCAATGCTGTGTGAAGTCTCAGAGGCTCTCGTTGATTAACTTTGGTGAACCTGACACTACTGGGGAAGTGGAGTTTGCAGTGTCTGGTTACTTGTCGAGGGAAACGGAGAGAGAGAAATGGAAGGATTGAGAGAGGAGAAGCGAGACAGGATGTCAGGAAATGACCGGAAGGAGAGTGGACGCTGTTCTCTCGTGAGATTTACGGCACTCTTTTCTTGATATATTACCCAGCAAAAGTGAGAAATGCCTCTGAAAACGGTGGAGTCTCTCTTTGAAAACAGAAACTCTGTGTAAATGTTTGCTTCAGCTCTATGAAGTTGAAACCGAATATCAAGTGTGCTGTGAGCGATTAAGACAGAAACGGAATATCCACACAAGTAGCGTGAATCCGGGCTAATAAATCTGTCTGTGGGCTCATGTTAGACCTGAAGCTCAGAGTGATTATATTCCAGCACATTAACACTCAAAGTTTGAACACAGATTTAAATCAAGACAAATGAGTTGCAGAATGCTACTAGATAAAATGTAGATTCAAATCACGTTTTGTTTTAGTTTTGTCGTCATTATTACAAATTTGCATTGATTCGTACAGTAAAATATTTTGGAAAAAGTTTCATAATCCAGGTAGGAATGCTTGTTAAAACTGTGTGTGTGTGTGTGTCATTTTGATAACAGCTCAGTTAGATGCTCAGTTATGTTTATTTTGCACAAACTCAAAAATTCTGGCTTTACTGATAACCTTTTTGATAACACTTCACTTGGAGCCATTATGTAATGCCTTATAATTAAAATTATTTAATGATTTAATATCACTTATAATATTTTATAATAATTCATAAACACACTGCTCATCACATAATTAAAAAACAAACAAACAAAAACACTGCACACAGTATATAATAAAAACATTTGCAGGTATAATACAGCTATTTATTTATTTGTTTATTTAACAAAAAATATGTTGTATGAGATTTAAAAAAAGAAAGATTATTATTATTTTTTTTTTGGTTAACATTTTGTGCACCATTGCTGCATTTATTTGTTACAGTAATAATATTAAATATTATTATGGCTTCAAATAACTTGAGTTGTATGCATAATTATTTTCATTGAATTATTAAATGACATTTTAATTTAATTTAAAGTCAATTTTCTGAAAGGATTTCATGTTCACCTTTTATGCATGGTAACACCTTTAAAAAAAAGCTGATGAAACTGATCTCATAATAAGATGTATAATAAGATAGTATGTATTCTGCAATATACTACTACTAATGCATTACATACGTAGGCTTCAGTAACGTCGTGAGAAAACACAAGCATGTGCTGAAAAGTAACAGTAGCAATGTAAAACCAAACATGAAACAATGCTAATTCTCACACTCATTTTCTATTAGCTATTTCAGAAGCTGTGTTGGGCGTGAGAGCAATGGAAGTTTATAGCATCATGACGTCTAAACACAGAAATCTCAACACTTTCAAAATAATTCACCCAACTGAGTATTTCAAGGACTACAACTGAAAATGTGTGAGGATGTCAATAAAGATAAATGAGTTGCAAATGTCCCCATATTGAAAAAAACAAACAAAAAAAATAATCATATGATTCCCTCATATATATGTTTCTGTATGTTGTTATGAGGTACTGAAATCATGTTTTAAAGTCATACTCAGAGACACCGGCCCCCGCCATTTACAAACGCTCCTGATGATGTTAAGCAAATATCCGGCTGTCATTGAAATCTAATGAAACGTTGCAAGGGACAATACGGTACACTGAACACAAGCTCATTCATTCACAAATACACACATGTTCGAGTCCGAGCGAGCTCCTCTATATAAACAGACTGATACAGGTATCACTCGAACCTGAGAAACCACCAGAAACAGCACACTCTGAGGAGCACTGCAGTGATTGGACAACGAAAAGCAATAAACCTGTTTGCAAAACACAATCTGTTTATTTATTAGTGCTGTTTGTTGAGCAAGCACCACTGTTATCATGGGATTTAAACGAACTATTAACCCTAAGGATTCAACATTGGCGTGTTGCTACTCAGACTAGATTTCTAAGAGCAAAGATTTAGGTTTCTCCCATTCTAATTAATACAAGCATGCAGATATACCATGATACGCTTAAGCTTTTTCCTCTCATCTTGCTCTCCCTTTCAGTTTTAGGCCCATTTTTTCTCTTTCTCCGCTCTCTAAAAGTTTGAAGGGTCAAATACCAGAGGGACGGCTCTGGAGTCTGCTTTGGGGTTAAGGAGCCCCTCAGCGCCGATTTAAGAGCCCAATTACTCCCATCAGGTGTGAGGAACTGCCTTCGCAGACGGGCTGATACACTCACACACACACACACACACACACACACACACAAAGCGTTTGTATCACAAGGTGAAGACGAAGAAGTGTGCTAAACAGCTTGAGCCGAGCTGTATTTCTGAATTGTCGACACCTCCGTGGGTGTAAGGGAGCACTATAACGTGATATTAGTTGTGCTGATCAGTCTCGTAGCTGAAGAAGAACAGAAAGAGGGAAAGCCTGGGAGAGTGACATGACCTCTGACCTCTGTATGGAGCTAATCAGAGACAGAAAGAAAGAGATGAAGACAAAGAAACAGATAGAAACTTTACTAACCTGGTTTCAGGTACACATACACACCCAGAATACACATACAGCGTTTTGTTGATTATAATGGGAGTGATTTAGTTTTGATGTCATGTTTATGGCTGCCAAGCAACGTTTCAACTATTTCAAGTATTATTATTAAAAAACTGTTGTGTGGTCACAGATGGGCGTATGTTTGATAGGGGCTTTGAATGTGGCTCATCCTAACATATCATAACAATTAATATACTTGATATAAATGACATAATTTCAGCTTGTGTCCATCGTTCCAAAAATAAATAAATAAATAAAATAAAATAAAAATAAATAAAAAGAGAGAGAGACAGACAGAGATGAAGTAACTTTGAGCTGTAGGTTGTAATTAAAGGAATGCTTTAACAAAAAAAAGAAAATTCTGTCATTATTTAATAATAATAAAAATAAGCTTCAAACTAAAAATCTAAAATATTTTAGTGAGTAAATTATGACCGATGCAATAAGAAGATTATCAAAAAAAAAGAAAGAAAAAATTGTGCTGACAAAATTATTAATTTTTAAATAATTCTATCTATTCTATTACAGTTAACATAATATATGTGTGTGATGTGTTTATTTATATATAAATACAACCATATTCTTGTCTTAAGAAAAAATGGGTTATGTTTATATATTAAATATATTTATATATAATATAAAATATAAGAATATGTATATAATGCATACGCATGCAAGTATTTCCAAAACATATACTGTATATGTGTGTGTATTTTTTATATACATAACAAATAAGCCCAGTACACATGTAAACAAAAACTTTTATTTTGGATATGATTACTATATATATATATATATATATATATATATATATTTTGTTTTTTTTCTTTTCTTTTCTTTTCTTTTATTTATTTTTTCTTTTTACATGT
>JAUCMS010000145.1:19373298-19385693 GCA_032357445.1 Enteromius radiatus | reverse complement strand
CTTTTCTTTTCTTTATTTTTTCTTTTTACATGTATAAACATAACATATTTTTCTTAAATAAACGCATGCATGCATCTGGATTTATATGCATAATAAATACACAAACATGTGTATCGTGTAAATAAAAACATTTATTTTTTTTATTCACATCCAAAATAAAAGTTTTTTTTTTTTTTACGTAATAAATGTACGTGTACTGTACATATTTATTATGTATATAGAAACACACAGATACAGTATACATTTTGGAAATATTTACATGCATATATATTTATATATTTTTATTCTTATAGTTATTCATATTTTTTTCTTAAATATACATTATACATACATGTGTTTGTATTTTAGTGAAAAGTCCAGCATTGTACTAACAATTCTTCTTAACCAATTGTTTATTTTCAATTCAGTTTATTTCATTACATTCTGTGCAAATATGCCTTCTTTCTATGCAGATGAGGGCTACTGCATATTGTACATATTGTAAAATACATTTTGATGCATCTCTTCTATTGATTACAGTAGCAGTTATTCATCACATGATGAGGAAAATACCACTGCTTATCTGGATGCAAAGTGTAGTTAAACACTTGATGCTGTACTATTTCTGTAAAGTAGCTCATTTAACAGTGCTCTGCTGCGTCCTAGGCTTCAGAAAGACTCGCAAGTGTCCGGCAGATATTTTTGTGTTTTTGCCGCGTCACCTGATTTGCATAGTTCCTTTAGTAAATCAAGTGAAAACACAATGCTATCAGCGGCAGAATTAATTCTTGGTGAATTCCTCCCTTGTTTTAATGTGATTTCCTCCCTCCGAACAGAAGCCCGGCAGGATATATGATAAGACGGACCCTGAATCGAACACTTTTGTTTCTCACAAAGGGAGACGAGGGGAATTCCCCTGCAAAGCCTTTTAAAGCGGCAGCTGCACACACACATGCGGTCCACCTTTACGCCGATCAGCTCCTCAAGCTGCATGACTGATGTAGTGTGCAAAGTGAACATCTCATAAAACGTCACCTGCAGTCAGGCCTACATGTACCTGTAACATATCAATATTTTACAACGCCAGCAAACGCCATTTCTGCAGCCATATATAACTGGGGCCTGCAAACGGCTGAGACGCAAAGTATTCGTTCACACATTATTCATGGTAACAAAGACCTGAAAACACGCCGCGCTTCTTGTCGTGGTGCTAAAGTGAAGCTGAAAAAGCATCATAGCGGGTCAGAGCATTTATTTGGGTGCGAATGTTCGCAGGGTTTGTGTTTCATTGATTTGGGTGTTGTGTGCTCTGGTCAGAATAAAAATCAGATTGTGCTTATCTCTCACCTGTGTGTGTGTATTTATGTGAAGCAGGGTGTGTGTGTGTGTGAACAGCCCTGCTTTACCCTGAGCTAGTTTTCTGTCCTAAACCGCAGTAAAGGTTCGCAAAGATTGATACTGAAGTATAATGGATTTGTGTATGTGTGGTAAATGATAATCATAAATAATAAACTATGGTAAAATCACTGTAAAATTCCAAAATCTTTCGAAAATAAAAACGAAACAAAAACAAACAAAAAAACATTCAATGCATATTATATTTTCCCCACCATTTTATATTTTTGGGGTCAGAATATTTATTTGTTAATTTAAATAAATATATATTTTATTCAGCAAGGATGCATTTAATTAGATTATTAAAAAATAAATTTAAATACATAAAACATATATTGTTTTGCTGTTCTTTTGAGCTTAATTCTTTAAAAAAAAACATGTATTATGGTTTCCTCAAAAATATTAAGTTGTACAACTGTTTTCAACTCTAATAATAAACAGAAATGTTTCTTTAAGCAGCAAATCGGCATATTAGAATAATTTCTGAAGGATCATGTAGGAGTAGCTAAAAATTCAGTTTTGATCACAGGATTAAATTACATTTTACAAAATATTCAAATAGGAAATATTTATTTTAAGCAGTAATAATATTTCACAATATTATTTTTTTGGTAATATTTTTTTTATATTTTTGATCAAGTAAATGTAGCCTTGATGAGCATAAACAACTTATTTCAAAAACATTAAAACGTCTTATTGACCCCGAAATGTATGTATGTTTGCATGCATTCTAATATTAGATATAATAACTGCACCAAACTGAAGATGATTCTGTATATGAAAAGAGATAATTGGCAAAAAGAGATAACTCCGTTTTTAATAATTCTCTGAAAAAAAAAGAAAAAATCATTGTGCATTACAAACTGCAGTTGGGTTATTTTGACTATACATGTATGTTAACAAAATAGCTAACTAACACAATAAAACACTATAAAAACATGATTTGAAAAAAAAGGGAATTGTCTGTTTTTGCAAATAAATTCTTGATATGTTGTTGCATTTGATCTAACTTTCTATCCTTTTCTATTCTATTCAGATATGACATTTTGTTAGGCCTTCATCTGAAGCCCATTGTGGGTGAGTTTTGCGCAGGATCTCAGGCGGTGGCTGTCCTGATTCAGAGCGGAGCACTTGAGCAGAGACGCTGAGAGAATTCTCGCTTCTTGTCAGCCTCATTGTGTAAAACAGGAAGGCTTAGCTGACACCTCTGCAGAGAGCGGTCCGACACAATGCAGACTAATGCACTGACACAAGAACAAGCACACACACTCTCCTGCTCACATCCTGGGGAAGTGTGTGTGTGAGAGAGAGTGTGTGTATCTCCGAAGTTCGGAGAAGGGCGGGCAAAATGTCTTGGCTATTAAAAACAATGTTGTTGTTGTTGTGATATTTTTGGGGGTTGTGTGCCATTTTGCATGCAACAGTAAATGAGCAATTATAATGTTACAAAATATTTATATTTTAAATAAATGTTCTCTTTTTTCTATTCACACCCAAAACATTTTTTTTTAATGATTCATATCTAATATTAATATTTCAAAATCAGAATATTAATATGATTTCTGAAGGTATTTTCATATTGTTGGATATTCAAGATATTTTATGCGTTATGCATTTTATGTAAATAGTCTGATATACTGTTATAAGGCTCTCATCGATTTACATTATGAGAGATCAGAATATCATACTTCTTGGCCATAAACATTTTAGCAACTGCAACCACTTTCATTTTTGTTTTGCTCAGTTTGGGCTTCTAAATAAAATTGCTTAAGCTCCATATTCTCCCATTATTCTAAATGAATCATAACATCCCAATGTTTCAAATATGATACTTGGTACATATATTTGACTATCTGCAACCATAAGTCTGTCTTTAAGAGCATCTGAAGCTGTAGGCATTTCCCAGAATGTTTATAACAGAATATTCTGTGACGTGATGCTGTTTTATCATCTTCAGCATACAGTAAAGGCTCTGTATGTTCGTGAGTGTCTGCAGCTAGAGGGCAGTCATGTACGGAGCCGTGGAGACCTGGAGACGGACAGAAGAAAGGTCAAACACCTCCTCTTCCCTCACACTCACTCTCCATCCTCTCACACTCAAGTCTGTCGACCTCCGACTCCAACAAGTGTCTCCATGCTGTAATTAACTGCTCTGCTTAGAGTTCATTAAAGTCAGATCCAGGATCAGTTTCCCATAATCAGATTCTTATCACACACATTACGTCTGGAATCCAAAACTGGCCACGGACCAGAGGAGAAGCACATTACCTTCAACACACACTTTTACACAGGATGCACTGTGAATCAGGGAAAAGACATATGCTTCCAGTACATACTTGTTCTCTGGTGCGTTTTTCCCTTTCTTTTCTTCTCTTTCTGCATATATAATAAGACATGAAACACATTTAGAACATTTTATAAGACATTTAACTGATGTAATGCGATGCAAATGGCAAATCATATCCATCATTTAATGATTTAATTGAAATTTAGATTAATTAATTAATTTGAATTAAACAAATCATAGACATGAATGATTAGATATAGATTAGTATAGATTTTAATTCTATACTATTATATTCTATTATTATTCTATACTTGTATTATATTATATTACAATTTTCATTATATTTTTGTTTTAGATTTAGTTTTTATTTTTTGGATACAGTTAATCATGACTAATCATTTGATAATTATTTTGATACAAAATTATATAATATATAATAGTAAATATTTGATAAGTTTTTAAATAAAATGAAATAAAAAAAAATGTGATTTTGACAGCTAGGGATCAAAGCAATATCTATACACTAGAACATTATAGACACTTATAGACAGGTGTTTTTATTTATTTATTTATTTTTTGCCAGTAAGAAACTGCATAACAACCCTTAGAAGCCGCCTAGTAACCACCAAGAAAACCATACCAACTACATATATATGCTCTGGTAACACCCGACATAAGAAAAAATCCTATATAGCATATTCCTTGATAAATCATGAGCAATAAGACCAGGTGCGCATGTTAAAAAAGGTCTATTTTGATTCTATATTGTCTTTAAAGGTACGCCTCAGGCTAGATAATTTGCACTTTTCTGCCATTTCAGAGGGCAGTGGGTTATATTTATACATATGGCAGTTTCTTGACATTAGCGTGGCCCCTCCAGCCCTCGTCCAGACAGACAGACAGACACACACACACACTCATGTTCATTCATTATACCTTATCTAGCCAGGGCTAACCTGCAACCCTGACACAGGATATCCTGCTGCCTTCATTACAGTGCCAGAAGTCATTACTCCACGTCACACACACACACACACACACACACACACACACCTCCTAACTCTTTCAAGCTGCCTCCATTCCAGACGCGCGCCACACACACCAATGGCAAAGCTTGCATCAAAGTCAACAGCACAGTCTGGGCTGCCAATGAGGTGAGACAGAACAACAGCCATCTCCAGACTGACAGATGTTATTAGAGAGGAAGTCTCACTCAATCTGCGGTCAGACGAAGATAATGGTGCAGTGATGCGCTTATGAGATGAAGATGTGTGTTTGTGTGTTTCGTGATGGACGAATCGTGTTTCCAGATTATATGTGTCACCTGTGTGTCACCTGTGACGTATTTTAGCTCCTATGATGCAGAAAACACAGATGGAGCTGAAGTCTTTACAATATAGCATGGGATTTAGCAAATTTTGGATGAATTAACCATTTTTGGGAGGAATATCACACACGATTTCTTCCATGTTTAGGTTAAGTAAACCTAATAAATAAATAAACGAATAGTTAGTGTTCATTTGATTATATTTTAAAAGAATAGTTACATTGATGTTGTTTTATGCCTTGATTTGATTACAACCATATTTGTGTTCAATCACAAATAATCAGTATAAAACAATAATCAATTATTAACCACATACTGGTAAACTGAATATGTTTTGTGATTTCATTTAGAAATTAATTAATAATTAAATTTAATTCAACATTCACCATGAACCAAAAAAACCCAAACAAACACATGATAAAAAAAAAATGAAATAAAAGTGAACAAAATGAAACAAAATAAAAGGAAATTAGATTAAACGAAATGAAACAAACAAAGCAAAATTAAACGGAATTTGAACAAAACAAAACAGAATTAAAATTGAATTAAACTGTCTAGTCTCTAAGCATTTCAGAGGGACAGAAAGAAGGACAAGTAGACCATCACTTCTCTTTTAACTCACTTGACGCTGTTGGATGTGTGTCTAAATGTATTTGTGTTGCCAGATCTCTCCCATCATCCTGCTCCTCTTTTTCCGAAATCAATTCCAGACATGTATCAATAAAAGTCACCAATCATTTATGTTCAAAAAATCCATAAGCAAAAAGGGCATGAATTCAGTTCTCTGTTACTGGTTACATCTAACAACAGCATCTGGAAAAGCTCTTCCTCCACACACACACTAAAATGTTTGTGGTTTAATCAGGTGTTTGTAGGTGGTGTGTGGGAAAGCCTGTTTGACGGGCAGCAGTCCGTCTTCTTCACACACACCCAACACCCTCTAACACCCCAGTGACTGGCTCTCTGTTTGGGCATGCAGGGCAAAACGTTCACAATTTACTACCTGTTTCCCCCCGCGCTGTCATTACGGATGAACACACAACACAGATGTACCATTACGTACAATAATAAGAGGCATTACACACACACACACACCTTTGTAAATCTGCGAGGAGTCATAAAATTTATTAGGAAAACCCCCTCTTCGGCCGCTCAGCTGTGTGTGTGTGTGTATTAGTGTGTGTGTGGGAACGTCGAGCTGCGGTTTGTGTTTCGCCGTCATAATTTCTGTGACTCCTCATCTTGCGAGGGCAGGCTCTGGTTAATTAAAAAGCGGGTGAGTCTGGCTGGCTGGCCGGACGCTCTCGTAAAAAAACACATCTGGGCTGCGATATGACTGGCGTAAGGTGGGCCCGGCGCTTCATTGCCACTGTTGAGTGTACGAGTGCTCTGATAGCCCCACTGTCACTCTGAGAGTCACACAGAAGCGTGATAGATTACAGACGTACAGATATACAGACACAACCAAAACACAGCTGCCACACACACAAGCCATTATGCAAGGTTTACACTTCTGCTATGTATACATGTAAGTAGCATTGCAACTGCGCATCTTATTAGAAAATTATACACTCTGATTAGTTGACATTTGCGTGCAATTAATAACCATTTTGCCATTAATTGTAATAATCAAGTGAGATTTTTGTCTGATGACATGAATCTGATGTGATCATCATCCAGTCTGTCTGGAGTGACGTGAAGAAACAGAACAAACTGAGGCAAACTAAATCCAAAAGAACTGTGGGAACGTCTCCAAGATGTTTCAAGAAACCTCCCTGCAAAGCTAAATAGGGACCTGGTCAAAAGCAATAAATATAAGCAAAAGATCGAAATAGCTGGGGAAAATACTAGTGTTGTAATCAGTTTGGCCACCACTATACATCTTAATATGAAATCCTTCCAGATCTGTACAGGTGGAGCTGGGGGAGGTGGAGGGCTTCTGAAGCGTGCTGCATCTGCTGCAGCAAACAATAGCCAAGTTTTTTTTGAATGTTGAGCAGCAAGGCCATTGGCTCCTGATGTAAAAGAACCATGACCAAATGATGACGTCATTATCATGAAACACCATGTAGAGTTTAATGACAGAGCTATGTAGAATATCTGGATTATCAAAATAAAGTGGTACCACTGCATTTTTGTAATGTATATAGACCAGTGCTTCTGGGATGATGTATTTGTGATGTAAAATTTATAAAAGTTGTGTTCATTTTTGATTGTCATGATAAATTACTTTTGTTGGTAACAGAGCTTTTTTTTTTTTTTTTTTGCAATAATCCAAAAACCAATGAAAAAAAATCTGATTTTTTTTGTTGAGGGAACCAGAGTGACGTCATAGAAGAAACTTTTTTGTCGAAATGGTTCTAGAAAGTCCTGAAGAACATTTCTTTTTCACAAAAGGTTCTTTGCGGTGAAAGAAGGTTCTTTAGATTACAAAAAAAAAAGGTAAGAAAGAGATGGTTCTTTGAAGAACCTTTTGATCTAATGGTTCTTTGTAGAACCCAAAATGGTTCTTCTATGGCATCCCTGTGAAAAACTTTTTCACCACCTTTTTTAAGAGTGTGGTCTACAAAAACATGTAATCACTTGTAATCCCACAATGCACTAAAACTAATTAAGAATGGCGCATGCATTATAAATATATTTAAGTTCATTCAACATTAAATGCAATTTTCAGCCAATATTTCCATTTGCTATGTGTTTTATGCTTATCCTATTGTATTGTAGCATTATCTAAGTCACATGCTAATGTCAAACTCCATTGGAATCAATTGCCTGATATGAGACTTGTAAGTGCTGCCCATCTATTTGACTTGGTTTAAGAACAGGACTTTAGAGAAGAGGCAGAGTGAAAAACAGTGGAGCGACAGCCGTAGGACTCATTTTCCTGTCTTGACCCGTCCTCTTGATAGCACAGCGGCTGGTATGTATTAAGGTTTGACAGCATAGGCCCCCATTAGACAGCCAGACAGATTCCGCTTACAGAAAAGCGGCCCATTATCAAAGACACTCAGATGGAAATACAACACTGATGGGAGGAGGAGGAGGAGGAGAAGAGAGGCATAGGACGGGCCCCTGAATGCTCATTTGGTCACTGTGGTCAAAAAGAACAACCGCACAAACTTTCTCGGTATGTCCGTTTTATTGAGAAATGCATTATGCGCTGAAGTTCAATACTTTTATAGTTAGTATTCTATAATATGCTTTCTCTGGATCATCTGCCAGGCTTTGTTAAAGTGGCGAGCAGGCAGTTTTACGCCAAGGAAGAAAGCAAAAAAAAAAAAAACCTTGGTGGTTTTGCAAAAAAAGATACATTTCAGACTGCACCTCCATAATGAAACCCCCTGTATGTAATTTATGGGTCCTCGTTAAGGCCGGCTCAGGAATGGCACTATTGCATTATGCTTTCCTTCTTTACTGGCCAGCTTTGGAAGTCCGCATTTTACAGCCAAGCTTTATGATATGTATTTAGGGCAATTAGGGAGGAGATATATTGACTCATTACGACAGAGCAGGTGCAGGGGGAGCGAGCGGCATGTATATAAATGCCTCACGTGGGGACTGGAGGCCTGCGCCGACTGCACAGAGCGTGTCCTCTTGCCTTATGAAGTCCAGGGGGCCGTCGCAAGACTTCATCTATGCCACAACGGGGCCACATCGTCCTCGATTTCATTTCATGCCCGGTCCCGGGCGCTGGATCTGTCATGTGTTTGGTCATAAAGTCTAGTAGGATTGGGGTATTACAGGCTGGAAACCAGATCAATGCTTGTAAATTTCACATTAAAACTTGACAGACAAAGGGAAATCTGTGCAATGTAATGCACGTTAACAAGGATTTAAAAGCAAGTTCATGTCTCAAAAAAGTTATAATTTAATTTAAGAGCTTGCTTTAGCATTTAAGCCACAATATAATGTAAATTAAAAAGTACATTTAAAAGAAATCCTACAAAATAATTGATAAAATAAAGCAGATATTATTTCTATTATACTGTAGGTTTTTTAATATTTCTAATTAAATGTTATTTTTTTATATTGTCTTTACTTTGATATTTTATAGTGTCTTAACTAAAGTTTTAATATGCACATATAGGTTTAATTAAGTTTAATTAGTTTCTTTTTAGTTTATTTCATTATCCTTAAACATATATATGTTTTAATAGTTAGTGTAGTTCTGTTGCATGTTACACTTGTTAGCAAATGCATGCATGCACATTCACATATCATGCACAATGCACATGTTGTAGTAATGTGATCCGTATGGTAGCATGCTATCTTAAACATAACCTGTGAATTTCTTTCTCACTCTAAATTGACCCTTTTTTCTCATTTGCATGCCTCATCATAAGATCAGGCCCATTATAAAATGAGTACATATAGACACTGATGGCAAAAGCACTAAACTAAATGACTCTTAACTGTGAGCTCACACTGACTTTGAATAATGAGGCTAATCACGGCTGTGCCCCCCATGTGCCATGAAGGAAAATGTGCCACATGGGGTAAAATGACACAGCTTCTCTAATTGTGACCAAGGACTTCAGCAGAGACTCTGCGGCCAGTCGTATGTGGACGCGACCAGGAAGCGTCATCGACCGACGCTCATTGTGGCCTCTTTTTTTAACATTTTCACAACTGGATCTTGAAAAGAAATTCATACAGCAATTATGATAACCAGAGCTTCACGGAGAGAATATAAACGAATGTGATTATTTTACAAATGACCAGACCGCTGCTCACTTTAAACATCAAGTGCAATTGAGCATGCAGAACTAACAGCAATCAGGGAACCGCAGAGCCAATTGTGTTCTTCAGATCAAACTGATCAGAGCTCTCAGTGTCTTAAGATTTCACTTTTATGACTTTTGTTTCATACTCCTTAAACAGCCTCAGTCTTTTCATTTAGATCCGTTTCAAAAAGCACCTTCAAAACATCTACTCTATCTACAAACTAAAGCACACTAATTAAAATATTTCTTTCTTTATTGTATGCAAATAGGGTAGAGAGATTGAGAAGTTCAGAAGTTAGAAGTTTAGAAGTGGCCTTTACTATAAAAATAAGTACATTGCACGTTTTGTGTTCGTATTGTATTGCAAAACACCTTTGCTGCTATTGAGGTGGGATACGGGTAAAGGTTTGGTGGTATGGTGAGGTTTAAGGATCTAAAGGGTCAACAGTGTAATTATAAATGTAAATACAGAAATTACAGATGTAATTACATTTAAGTATTTTTAAACATACACATTTATTTTGTATAATTTAATATGTATAAGTGCAATAGAAAAAAAAAACATGTATGTACATAATAAGTGGGTTGTACCAAAGTACTAGTAAAGGCCACCTACTGTAAAATAAAGATTATTTAATATGTTAAGTTAACAATTAATTAATATGCAACCAAAAGCACTGGGCCTATTCACAAATATTATTTAGACTCAATTAAATTATAAATATTGCACAACACACAACACTTTTCATATTTTCAGTGGCATTACTTTGAAGAGTTTATTTACAAAACCAGATTTTTTTTATTATGCTATGATGATTTCATTGTGTTTTATTCAACCTGATCTCACAGCAAATCGTACATATTTTACGAGGTGGCTAATTCGTACGAATTTGTACGACCTCACTCGTACGAATTCATACGATTTACTGTAAATCGTACGTATTTTACGAGATGCCAATTTGTATGAATTTGTACGAATGACCTAAACATAACCCCACCCCTAAACCTACCCATCACGTGGTTTTAGACAAATCGTACGAAATCGTACGAGTGAGGTCGTACGAATTAGTACGAATTGGCACAAATTTGGCACCTCGTACGAATACTCGTGAGACTGCGTTGGTTTTATTGTGTTATTTAGCTAGAATTTTATTATTATTTTATTTATTTGTTAATTTTTATTGTAATTTTGTACCTAAACAAAATAACCTGACTGCATTTAGATTCATTTGAATGCACAATAAAAACATGATTTTTGTAAATTGTTTGTAAAAAGTTTTCACAACTATTGTCCAATAATATCGTCATTTTACAATTGCATTTCATTTATTTATTTTATTTATATAATTATTAAAATTGTACACCACCAGCTAGCGGTGTGCACATATTTATTTTAACAATTGGCCTAAAATGTTAAAGATGTTTAAAAAAAAAAAAAACTTTATTGAAATTATTGGTAGTGGTCTTACATTGGAAGAGGACACAAACTTTCTATATCAAGATTTGGATTTAAGGTCATTTACAGTAAATATGCAACATTTTGCAGCTGTGAGATTCTGTTCTGTTCTCTTCCTAACTGTTGAGAAAGTAAGACCTCTCCTATGATCTCCTACTCAAATCTTCCCAGATCTTCATACACTTAGTTGAACATGCTCTAAAGGTTAAAGGTGTCTGTGTGATGTTCAACCATGTTCATAAGTCTGCAGTAAAAATGAGCTGTGGAAGAATTAGCTTTCTTTTGAAGAAGCTCTGACCTCATTATGTTTATGTGCTATGTTTTGAAGAGCTGTTCCAGTTGCCTCATCCTATCCAATCCTTGTTATTGTCAGAGGGATGAAAAAGTTGCATCATTGCCAGCCTTCCACAGTTTTCAAGCTTCACAAACAACAGTGCTGCTTCTGCGTTAGTCTAGTGTTAAAGTAATGCAAGATGTTGAGATATGCTCATGGAGCAGATACATCATGACATCACAGGGCAGTACGGAGCAGACAATTACAAACGAACATTTCTCTGGCATTGCCTTGGATATAAAATGAAGCAAATCCCCAGAAACCATAGTTCATTGTCTAACTCTATGAGAAAGCATTTTCCTCTCAAACATCAGTGAGATAATGTTGTTCATCTAGCAAGATTTGGAAACTTATTTTTACATAGCAAATCATCAAAAACATCATTTTCGAAAAGGAAACATGTTCATAATGGAAGTGTGTGTTAAAAATAGAAAATCCACATGTTGCTTCCTTTCTGGGAGAAGTTCTAAAACACTGATGTTTCTACAGTCTACAGAGAAAGAGAGAGAGAGAGAGAGAGAGAGAGGGCAACAGCATCAACAGAAACAGAAGGTATTTACTGTACATCAGTTTAGAGCGTGCTCTATCAATAGATAGCTCATTGCAAGTTCATATTTTAAGCTAATAATAGCTAACGTCTGCTGGTTGGCATTTGCAAACTGTCTTTCCCCCCAAAATGGAGCTTGGTATGTTGGGTTTTCCCTTTCCTCTCTCTTTTTTTTAACATCGTTCTTCCCATAGCGAGGGCCTGGCAGGATTAGCCAGAAATTACGTGAAAGACCTCCCTACTTTACAGCATAAATGTTTAGTAATAACCAAAAACCCTAAATTGTAAATGGGTGACAGTTGAGGTAAAACATGAAAAAAAATAAAAAATTATATATATATATATA